>OY986438.1:44577787-44770287 GCA_963920525.1 Dichetophora obliterata | reverse complement strand
TTGCGTTCGTTGCTCGTGCTTTGGTTCGAGTTTTAACCAAAGCATATTTTAAGGTTAGGAAATTGGCAGAGAAAGGATTGAAAAATTGAAGCAAAGCACAAACATCTGTTTTGCCTGCTTGCCACAAGTCTTGTACAGCAATGCCAAGCAAGAGTTAGAGTAGATAGAAAAGCAAATAGAGAGAGAGAGCGTAAGAGAGAGAGAGAGCGCAAAATTGGTTTTCTGCCTGCTAGGCGTAACAAGTTGCTACGAAATGAAGTTTTTTTTTCAGTCATAATAGAATAATTGAGCACTTGAGACTTACAAAAATTTTTAAATTCTAAACACGATACGTTTTAAATATTTATGGCATATTGTAAAACAGCTGAGAGTTTAACTTAGCCCTTGCTAAAACTTGCTCATACGCACCGCTGTCCGGAAAACACAAAATAACTTGATCAAAAAACATAAGCTATATAAAATATAGAATTTTTTAATATAAAAAGTTTATGTAATTTTGCCAATATGTTTTCAAACATTATTTTCTTTATCTGCTAAAATCTATTTCAAATTTAATATGTTTTCCTCCTAGCTAATTTTTTAAACTTTTTGCCTACATTAAATTGGTTTTCAATCAAATGTTCCCTTTCATTTATAAATTTATTGGTTTTCATTGAATAAACTAAGTTTGAAAATTTAAAATTCTGCAAAATTATAGCTGAACTGTTTTTTGCCTTAATTTTATGGTAACAGTTGCACAAATCTACTTCTCAAAAGCTCGCTTCCCCTAAAAATTGTTCGTTTGCAAACAGAACATTGCCGAGTATCCTGCAAAAGCTTTACGGACCATCAAAAGCCATCGTTCGTGAGTTCGTTTCTTCGTCTGTGTTTATTGATGATTCGTTAGCTTGCAGGAAGTCACCTGCAACGACCAACGACAACAGTTTGTTGCTTAAGCTCAGACATTGCGGTGGTCCTTTGGCGTTCGATCGCGTTCTAACAGCCTGGCAACGTGTATGGCCTCTAGTGTTTTATACACACATTTTAAAACCACAGCAAAGAAGTGAAAAAAAAATGTTCATGCCAAAATTATACCAGCCGCCAATATGAAAAGAAAAAAAAGAGAAATTCAAGTAAAAAGCAACACGCACACGATAGATAATTAATTGCTGGCTCAAAGCAAAGTACAAGGAGTGTGCGTGTGTATGTGTTTGACGGTGTGAGTTTACTTTCTGTTTTCAGTGTTTTAACAATTACCTATAATATTAGTGTTGAAAGAAAGTGCTAAGTAATAGAAATTAATTAATGTTTCATATTTCCAAGTGAAAATTTATATAAAAATATAAAATTTAAAATTTATTGTAATTTGTGGAAAATAATATAATTTCAACGCCGTTTTAATTGTTTAATTTAAGCGACTTAAGTGTTTTTTAAAAACAATACTTGCAGAAATTTTTAAGTATTTTGTAAAATTAGTGCATGGTTAATGTTGAGTTGCTTTAATTAAAATTACTTAGTTTAATAAAAATATTTATCAATATTATAACAACTTCAAAAATAATATAATATAATTACTTCACCACAATTAAACATAATTAAAGAGGAAAATAAGTTCTGTGACAAACACAAAAATACAATGAATTTTTTAAGAAGATTTAATAAAAGCTTCAATAAATATTTTGATAGCCAAAACTATGTAACGACAATCTGTCCAAAGATTTAGTATAATTTAAATTAAGTATAAAAGTATAATTTAAATTAAATAACTTTTTATAATCGAATTACAAATTTCTATTAAATCGAGTACAAAGACAGTAAATTTATTTTACATCACATTTCAAGAAATATTCTTAAATGCATTTGAAATTTCGAATTTTAATTGCTAATTACAAAATATTAATATTTAAAGAAATTTATCATTAATACACCTATACTTAAGATTACTGGTATTTCAACTAGAAAAATTTTCAAATAAATTTTAAGCCATTTTTAGATCATATTTAATAAATATGTATTTCTGCTAATTGTTATTCAATAAGCAATAACAGCTTAAGTCTGATTTCAAAGTTTCAAATATCTTTGATATCTTAAAATATTGAGTTTGCAATAGCCATATAAGTTATATGAAAAGGTATTTTTGTGCCATAACTTCGGCTAAGTTCCAGATTTTGTGTGTTTATAATGTAATTTGCTCGGAACATAGTTACATCAACAGATCAGTTCTGTCTTAAGTCGAGTTAAGCTATTATTGCTTATCGACACAGCTTTGTGTTATTTGCTTCAGTAATTAAGTGATATTCATATTAATATTCAATTTACATAAATTTTTTACGTGTAAGCATAAGAGTGGGCCAAGAAGTTAGCAAAAGTAAATATTTATATCAGTGCCAGATTAACAATATGCGAGGCCATGAGACGAAAAATATTTGAAGACCATTTCACTAAGAAATTTTCATTTTTTTGCTATAAAAAATTTTTGAAAAAATATTACTTGAAAAAAAAGAAAGAAAGAAGTGGCTGTGATATAGCTAGTCGAACTTGCCTCTATGAATTCCGCCAGGAAACGATGTCAGAGGTGCTTGTAACTAATCCATCAAAATTAATGAAACATATTTTTCTAATAAAAATGAGTTCTTTAAAAATAAAACTTAAGCACTTTTAAAAAAATATGACAATTTTTGTATATATATATTAATGCATTGGGTGCAAAAAGGGCGTGGAGAAGGCTTTGACGAGTTTTTTACATGAATAGCAGATAGTTATTATTAGAATGGTTCAAATTTTAACTTGTTTTTTAATTTTCATACTGGAAGCAGCATTTTTCCTTCCTTTCTACCCAGAGAACACTCCCCATAAAGAGCAATTTATTTAGTAAACATTTAGAGGTGGCACTTTTTTTCTTGTTTTTCCATACGATTTGTATGGGCAAAAAGAAATTGATTTTGTGCTTAAATTCATTTTGGCACCCCATTTATTAAAAAAATTGCCTAGCGGAAAAAACTTGTTCCCTCAAATTTCGTTCTTACTAACGTATCCAAATTTCATACAAATCCAATTATTATTTTCGGATGTGTGGCTCACTTCGCAAAGCAACCCACAAACCTCTACACTTTTATTTGCATAGCCAAGTGAAATAAGCATTTTACTAAGGAAAAATTCGGACAAATCTTTTTGTTGAGAAACACCTGTATTAAGGTATAATAAACAACCTGTCAAAAGTTCTCTTCGATACCATGTAGGCGCGTGAAGATATTCGGGTTCAAATCACCGAAACTGGTCATTCGCCAATATTTCTGCCTTTGTTTGTCAGACAGTAAATACTGTGTGAAGAGAGAATTGTAGAACAAATAGTTATCTTAACTGATTTACTTAACAGTTTCAACGTAATAATATCCGATAATATCCCATGAAACGTTTTTATTTAATATGTAGAGTAATTTCAAAAAATTAGTGCTGATGCATTTTTGTGGTTGCTGAAATAAGATCAGAGTCATAAAATGGCAGAAAAGTTGTGTTGGACAAAACATCATTTAAATTTTTCTAAGCTCAAAAAATACTTTGCATTTCTTAAACTTTTGCTATCAATTTGTTTTACCAATTAAAAAAAAATTACAAGTAAATAAATCAATAAAATGGACAAACTGATTAATCAATTGAATAATAAGCATATGAAATTTTTTATTACTATGAACATTTTTAAATTATGAACTTATGACTAATTTACGGTTCAAAGGAGCTGCAGAATATTTTTTATACGGCACTCATATTGAAAATAACTCGAATACCGAATTGAACAAAAGTTGTTTTATCGCAGATCTGCGTGCATACCAAATTTTATGAAAATCGAAGTGATAAAAGGTGTTTTATGTTTTCACTTGATTTTTTAAAAAACTAACATTAATTAAATCCTTAAGAATTCAATAATCAATTTTTGTCATTCACTGATATAAGCTTCAGAATTTATTTTAAAAAAGAAATCAATTCAATTGAACCAATAGTTTACGAGCTACAAGCTCTTGGACTCGATTTTCTCAAAGTACAATTTTTCTCTTACGCCTTTTTTGCACCCAATGTACCAATTGAGAAGTATCTCTTCACAGGGGCTTATTTCGACATTGTATGAAGTTGAAGAAAACTGAAAAAAGTCTAGTTTTTGTTGCGCTTACATAACTGAGACCCACAGCTAATATATGATGTAAGCATGGATAAGGAAATGTAAATGGTTTTAAAGTTACAGAAATTCTAAATGAAAAAATAGGTCCTTTTGAGCAGTCACTGAAAAATGAACAATCATTGAATAATCAGTTCCTTAGCTTAAATAGAACTTGTAATTGAGTCTTTAAAAAAAAAAATTAATAGGTTAGTTTGATTAAATATTTTACCAAAACTTGTATTATATTGGCTTGTATGGAAATTAGTCCTTCTTGTTTAAAATAAATATCTTCAAAAGCAATTTTTCAATATGCATGGAATTATATGTAAATAGGCCCCTTTGAACAGAAATATAAGCTTTGATGCATAAAATATTGCAAATATTTACGACTTTCTTAATTTTTTATTTGTGCAACTGATGGAGTGCTAAACCAGAGCAAAAATGTTAAATAGGACCTTTTGAACAGACACTCCTAAATTGTTAAAAATAATTTTTATTACAGAACATATAGCTTAAATCCTTAGTTAGTTTTCTTTTTTTAAATAAGAAATGCATAAAAATTTAATTTCATCATAATCATAAGCAAATTCTGATCTCTTTTGAAAAATTTTTTTTTGTTCAAAATTTGAAGGCCCTCCAAAATCGCAAGACCCTGAGGCAATGGCTTATGAATTTATTCAAAAATCATTTATTTATTAAAAGCAATTGCAATTGTCGTCTGTATGTCGGTTATAGACTCCAAAACTACTGACAAATTGAGTTAAAAATTTTAGAATATGTTTGCCATATCATTATTTAACAAAACACTGAAATTGTTCACATATTAAAGCTAGGATCTTAAATCTTTGACTAAAGATTGCTGTTATAAAATCTAGTACACTTAAAAAATAAGCCTAATATTGGATCGATCAATTAAAAAGCGATTTCATGGTACCTATGAAAGCAAAATCCTTTCAATTGAGTAAAAGGACGACTTTATTAAAAGAAATCAATAGAAAAAATATATGTGAAAAGCAATTTTTCAATATGCATAGAATTATATGTAAATTATATGTAAAAAGAGGGTGTAGCAGCAAACAGTAACTCCAATTAAATTTACACTTTTAGAATATTTTTGCCTTGGTGTCTTTTGTAAACGTTGTACAAAATTTTTGTAATAAGTGGCGCTTAATATTGAAAATTCGAAAAATCTTTAACTTGGCAAATATCAAAGTCAGTGTCTTGAAATTAGAATTAAAGGTCTAGTCTGGTTAGAAAAGTTGAAAAAGTACGCAGTTTTAATGACTGTTTTTTAGAAAAACTAAAAAGTATAGGTATTAAAAATTTTCTAGAAATATTTATAAATCCAAAATAGTAAATTCCTGAAATTATGAACGTTACTTTATTCACATGACTACTCTAAATACTGAACAACCGATAGTAACAAAATAGTGAACAAAATAGTAACTCATATTTCAAAGAATAAGAGTAAAAAAGTAAAAAAAAGTTTTTAGAAAAAAATAATTATAAAAAATTCAATCTCGAAAATACGAACAAAAAATGCGAAAAAAAATGAAATTTTTTTTTACTATATCACTAAAATAAAGGTATTCACAACTTTTTAGAAATATTTATACAGTCGAATTTAGGTATAACGAACCCCCAAAATTGTAAATACTCGAAATAATGAACGTTGTTTTATTTACACGGACTACTCTAAATAGTGAACAACCTATAGTGAAAAAATGTGAACAAAATAGTAACTCATATTTCAAAGAATAAGAGTAAAAAAGTACGAAAAAAAGTTTTAAGAAAAAAAAAATTTTAAAAAATGCAATCTCGAAAATACGAACAATCGAAAATGCGAAAAAATGTGAATATTTTTTTCACTATATCACTAAAAAAAAGGATTTCAAATTTTTTTACATCTATTCATACAGTCAAATTAGGATATAATGAACCCCCGAAATAGTAAACGCTCGAAGTAATGAACGTTATTTTATTTACACGGACTACTTTAAATAGTGAACATCCAATAGCGAAAAAAAAGTGAACTAAAGTAACTGAAATTTCAAAGAATAAGAGTAAAAAGTAGGGAAAAAAAATTAAAAAAAGTCTTAAGAAAAAAATATATATAAAAAAAATTTCAATCTCGAAAATACAAATAATTGAAACTGCGAAAAAATGTGAACAATTGTTTCTCTATATCACTAAAATGTAGGTATTAAAAATTTTTTAGAAATATTACAGTGAAATCTGGATATAACGAATCCCCGAAATAGTAAACGCTCAAAATAATGAACGTTATTTTATTTACACGGACTTTAAATAGTTTAGATAGTGAAAAAATAGTCAACAAAATAGTAACTGACATTTCAAAGAATAAGAGTAATAATAAAAAAAAAAATTAAAAAAAGTTTTAAGAAAAAAAAAAAAAATTAAAAAAATTCTATCTCGAAAATACGAACAATCGAAAATGCGAAAAAAATGTGAACAAGTTTTTCACTATATCACTAAAATATAGGTAATAAAAATTTTTTAGAAATATTTATGCAGTCGAATTTGGATATAACGAACCCCCGAAATAGTAAACACTCGAAATAATGAACGTTATTTTATTTACACGGACTATAAATAGTGAACAACCGATAGTGAAAAAAAGTGAACAAAAAATTAACTGAAATTTCATAGAATAAGAGTAAAAAAGTACAAAAAGAAAAAAAAATTAAAAAAAAATTATAAGAAAAAATAATAAATTAAAAAAAAATTGAATCTCGAAAATACGAAAATTCGAAAATGCGAAAAAAATGTGAACAATTTTTTCACTTTATCACTAAAATAAGGTATTCAAAACTTTTTAGAAATATTTATGCAGTCGAATTTGGATATAACGAACCCCCGAAATAGTAAACGCTCGAAATAATGAACGTTATTTTATTTACACGGACTACTTTAAATAGTGAACAACCGATAGTGAAAAAATAGTGAGCAAAATATAGGGTTTTCCATTAAGGACTTGACAACTTTTTTTAAATAAAACGCAAGCCATTTGTGATACTGCAAAAACTTTATTATCGGCTTAAAGTACAATCAAAACATTTATGAATGAGACTCGACTTCGTTCATATGGCCACCGCGGGCACGTATGCAGTGGTGGGTTCGTTGGAACCAAATTTCGTTGACTCGGCCACAGATTTCAGCCGAAACGGCCACTATTTCGCTTTCAATGTTGGCGCTGAGCTCTTCCAACATTCTCGGTTTTTTGTGGTGTGCTCGGTGTGCTGTGTGGCTTGTGGCACCGTCCTATTGAAACAACATGTCGTCCAAGTCCATATCTTCCCGGGCCAAAAATAATCGGTAATCATGGCGCGATAACGATGGCCATTCACAGTAACGTTACGATCGTTATCATCGACGAAAAAATCTGGTTCAATGACACCGCCGGCATGCAAACTGCACCAAACATTTATTTTTGGTGGATGAAGTGGTGATTCATGAAGCACATGTAGATTTTCACCCGATCAATAACGCATATTTTGCTTATTGACGAACCCATTGAGCCAAAAATGAGCTTCGTCACTGAAGATGATATTGCGATGAAATTCATCACCTTGGCGCATCTTTTCCAGAGCCCAATCAGAGCACGTACGTCGCTTCATATGGTCCATCGCCTCCAATTCTTGAGTCAACTTGATCTTGTATAGGTGTAATCCAAGATCCTTACGCAAAATTCGCCATAAAGTGGTCTGGGCGATGCCCAATTCTTGAGAACGCCGTGGAATTTACTGTCTTAGATCGTTTGCTACGGACGCCTGAACTGCAGCGATATTTTCGACATTTGGACCAACCCTTTGTCTAATTGGCACGACAACTTCACACAACGAATATGAAGACTCAAATTTTTGCACTAAACTTGTTATTGTCTGTCCACTAGGGCGAGAATTACGACCGAAAATTGGAGTTAACACTCTTAAAGTTGCGATCACCGACTCCGAATTTCGGTAGTAAATTTTTATAATTTGTAGACGTTGTTCGTTCGTGTACTTTACCATGATGAAAATGTTGAGTTCACTGAATAAATTGACAGTGACAGTTTGATGATTAGTGAAAAAGTGCGTTCAGAAATTTAATTCAAATTTTTGAAGTCCCTATTGGAAAACCCTTTAGTAACTGACATTTCAAAGAATAAGAGTAAAAATTTCGAAAAAAAAAAAGAAATTAAAGAAAAGTTTTAAGAAAAAAATAAATTTTTAAAAAAATGCAATCTCGAAAATACGAACAATCGAAAATGCGAAAACAATGTGAACAATTTTTTCACTATATCCAAATTTGCCTGTAGTACCTACTTTGAAGAAGATTGTATAAAAATTGTTTAATAAATACCCTGAAGAAGGACACAGGGCGACCTGGACTAGTGCGCAAAACACGAACCGACCTGGTGATTTTTCCGCAGGTTGAAAAAATCATCTAAAATAATACATTTAAAAGTTTTCCTGTTTAGTATGAGTGCGATTATGGAATAGACCACTTTTAATGGAATTGATTACAAATAAAAAAATGGTGACTTTTGAAAATTTTTTAAATTTTTACTGAAAATTTTCGTTGGTTTTTAGTTGATAAAAAATCTAATATGCAATCTACTGGTGAGATTATAATCCATTGCATGTGAATTTAGTTACGTGTATTTTGAAAAAAACAATATAAAGATTCAATAAAATTTGACAGAGTTATGAGTTTGCCCTTTAAGTATAATATTCTACACAGTTATAGCTATCGAAAAATGCAAAAAAAAAAAAAAATAATTTTCGACCCAGCTAACCAGACTAGACCCTTAAAGATGACTGTTAGAAAATTAATTCCAACAAAAAATATGAATAGGAATATACTTTTTTTTGCACCAAATGGAAAAACCAAAAATATAAGGGTAGTTCACGATCTTGTTGCAAATGCTTTTTTTTTGCAAGGGTGGATTTTAAATATTGTAATGTACAACAGCTGACTTTTCTGGTTTTTCGGATTTCTGCTCCCGTAAACTTTTTTGCTCTCTCTCTTTTATTATAAATTAACCTTTTTTGGCGCTAAAAATTTTAACAATAAAAACAGATATTTAATTAGTTGTGTTCAACGCAAAATAAACTCATTCATTCACAATAGCATTATGCAATATTATTTGCATATGCAACAGCCTTTTGTTATAGCATATACATTAATGTTACAAATGCATATCAATGATTTTTGTTTTATTGTGCTATTTTTGCATTTGCAGCGATGCAACAAAGTCGTGAGTCACCCTATTGTTTCCTTTTGCGTTAAAATTAAATATACAATTATTTTGTTAATAAAAAAGTACGTATTTTCTATTGAGAGGCGTAGCAACGCATGTCGGGTTCAGCCTATCTTAATAAAATATTTCTTTTATAGAAGGCTATTTACAATAGCTTCAATTTTTATTTTAATTTATAGAGTAGGTATAAACAATGGCAACTAGATGCCATTTTGACAAGAGCTAAACTTATTAACGGCAGAATAAAAATTCATATACTATAACTCTAAGAATTTATATTAGTGAATTATGATTAAATTTTTAAATTGAAGTTTATTGAAAATTGAGATGAATAAGTTTAAAGATTACTGTTTTTCTCAATTCATTTTACAAATTTTAAAACACAAATTCAACATGAAAGCCATAAAATCTCATTAAATTTAGAATTACTCTTTATGTATCTACCTAATGGAAGGTATGCAACCGATAGCTCAAATGTGAATAATTTTAAGCCACCATTAAAAAAGTTCAATAAAGATGAATTTTGTTATTCAAAATGCCAGAACAAAACCTGTGAACTAAGGTATCCTCACAAATCAATTATTCTATGCTGGAATAAACGAGGTATGAGCATTGTCGATGTTAAGAGTAATTTTTAACATTATAATACTAAAATAATATTATAGATAAATAGCATACATGAGGTTTTTTTTCAATAAGTTTAATTAATACGTTGGCTTACTTATCTTTTCTAAATCACGACATAAATTTCTTACAAAATTAATTTTTTGTCTTGTGTTGGTTACAGTTCGTTCAAAAAAACATGTACTTAAGATGTAAACACATAAAACACAACAACTTATTGCAAATAAAATATAAGAAAGTTTATTTTGAGACCTATTCATCAATCTTAGCCTAAGCCGTAAAGTAAATGTATTCCATAAACAAAATTAAGATTGCAAGGATTTCTTATACTCGTTTCGCTGCAACATTTATCCTCAACAAATTAATTTTATTTACACGAAAACATCAATCAATTTATATGACTTTTTTTACCAATAAATGGAAGTGATGGATTGAGGACATTGAACCAGGCATGCTTTTGTTGAATAAAAAAAATTAAAAATAAAAAATGAGGATTTTTCCCTTCATTTTATTTTTCTTATAAAGTATTTTTTTTTTTGTTAAATTTTATAAAGAAGATTTTTTACTATATTCGAATCAAAATTTATTAAACTAAGTACTGAAATCGCTGGAGCGTCTGTTTATCCTTGCATTTCCTCTGAACGCCTGAAAAGATTGAGATAATATTTGGACAATATTTTTGTTTTATTTACCCAACGGTTTAGGGCAAGATGCGAAAGGTGGAACACAAGTGGCAGTTATTGTTAAGAGCAGGTTCTCATCTAGAAACCCAAAAATACGGTGTTGTTCTTGATGTTTTTTTTTTCATGGAAGGAAGTAAATGACTACCTTGAGTTTTTTGACAGTTATTTATTGATTCCTAAAATATTTTTTTTGGTGCATAAAAGTGTTATGTAGAGTGCCAATACGCCGTCAAACGTCTCGTTGAAAAAAAGGTACCCAAACGGTCACCATCGCACTGCTCGCTCATGTCATTTGACATAAAAAAGCACAAAATTTTATAAATTATATTATATTAATTGGAGTTGGAACTTAAAATATCAATAAATAATTAATAATTACAAAAATGGCGAACATGCAAATTTTTACTGGCGTTTCTTCACATTTTTTGCTCTTTAAAGTGATCTAAAAAACAACAATCTGAATTTAAGTTTAGGAACCAATACTACTTTAAAAAAAAAATCAAAGTCAATCTATACAGTAGTTCTTGAGATTTCTTGGAGGCCAGTTTAAAAAAGTATAATTTTTTAGAAAACGCTTTTTAAGATTCGGTTATTATGCGATAACTTTTTTATGCAGTCGTTATCAGCAAAACCGCTTTAGGAAAATATTCTACACATCATAAGCTATCGAAAAATTAAAAAAAATAATCGAGTTTTTAGGTCGAATTTCAAGAAAACCTGCGCTTAAAAAATTTTAAATAACCACAGAAAATTCCTTAGTCGAAAGATTTACAAGAAAATAATTTAACAAAATATTGTACACAATGAAGAGTTCTACAAAAAATACCTAAAAATAATTGTGCGATCTCTGACAGACACCCTACAATAAGCCGTTTTTATGTAACAATGTATGAATATATTTTAACTACGTGACATTTCGTAGGGATAGAAATAATTTAAAATAAAATTTGAAAATTTTTTTACTTTTTACACGACAAAGAATTTCCGTTCCAGTTTTTCGTTAAAACGTTAAAAGAGCTTCTGCCGTCAAAAAACCAAGTCGCACAACTCAATTGAAAAAAATTCTGTCTCAGATGACATCAAGGCTGCCGGAACCTTGTGTTATAGTCATATCTAGAGCTAGGAATTTAATACACTAAAAAACTGAAAATATGCGCATATAACATGCACATAAAACTCTATATGCGCTAAAAATAGGAAAAATATGCAATTAAAAAACATTTTTCTAACATTTTATTATCAGTTCAAAAATAAATAATTATGAGTTGCAAATCACAAAAAGCAAAAATATGCAAAAACTACATGCATTTATTGTTACATATACAAAAATATGCGCAAATAGCTGATATATTCGGCTTTACTCGAGAGTAATTTACATAAACATCTTAATATACACTTCTCTATGAAATATTTTTTAAATTCTGGAATAACGAAAAATGTGTTGAATTTTAAGTTTGAGTTCTCGTAAGAAAGGCAATGGAACGGACTTTAATCCAAAAATAGTTTTGGAAAATTTTGGTGTTTAGGAGCTCTATCCTGGCGGTGAGCTAATTAAATTTGAAGAAGAGGTACGAAAAAAACATTTTAAAAATTCATAACAGTTAAAATATTTATTTGTTCTTAAAGCTAGCAAAATTACCTTTTCAACAATAAAAAAATAATGGTGGATCTCAATGGGTCCTTGTGATATGGATATTTAAACATCTAAGCAAAAATTTATTTTAAAAAATTTATTGAACTTTTTAACAAGATGTTTGCATCGAAAGTCAAAACTTTGATTTTAATGTAATATTTTGTCATTCTTAAGTATCGATGTGTTATGAAAAAGTCGTTGTACTAAAAATTATTGTACTAAAATATATATTGAGCCAGCCAAACGTGTGAGGTTAAATTTGAAGAAACTTGTGGTAGACACCATTCGGCTATTCACCGCAAGGTGTATAGTTTGTCTTCTTTTCAATGAAATGGTGATGTAAATATAAAATTTAAAGTACCATTGATAAATAGCTGAGTGACAACGCTGACACAATAGTGAAAAGAAATAGAGCCATTACAGCAAAACAAACTTAACAGGTGGAGGGAGGGGGGTGGAGAAGCAAAAAACTAGGTAGATTACTTAAAGGAAGATTTTATATAAGCCAAAATGTTTGTAATTACTTAAGACACACTATTGCATTCTTAGAGAAACTTGGGGGTATGGGCGCTCAAAGGATATGGAGATTGAAAACAAAACTCAGTTTTATTAATAGTCTGGTATGAAATAATAGATTTTTAACCCTAACTTTTGATTGGAAAGTGATATTGGAGTAATTTTTCACACAAATTATTTTTGAAACTTGACTTTTTTGTAAAACATATAAAAACAACATATTGGAAAAAATAAATTTCGAGATATAAGTAAAAGGAGGTTGTTTTGATGACACAAACAGTAAAATAATTTTTACGCTTCACTGGAAGAGTTTTTACAAATAAATGCTATGTCATATGAAAAGTAGCTAGATGTGCAGTTTTTAACTGATTTAATTTTTACAACATAAAAAATTTTTGAGTAAAAATTCAATAATTTGGACTTTTTTTGACAGAATCATAAAACATATATGCACTGACTTAACGGTACAGTTCATAGAATGTTTGAGAAGTACTTATATTGAACTTTGAAAAAAAAAATTTGACTGAAATATATTAATGGACAGCGGAGATATTTGCATCGAAAGTCCAAACTTTGATTTTCATGTCGTTTTTTCTCATTCTTAGGTAACGATGTTTTATTTAAAAGTCGTTGTACTGAAAATTTCTACAATTTTGAATAACCCAGCAAAATTTTTGATGCAAATGTGACATGCATTCTTAGGGATACTGATTCCAGAACACATTCTACAGATCAAACTGTGCTTCTTTTTAGCCTTATGAAGAAGTACTTTCAAGAGGCATTTTTATAAACTACTTCTTCCAATGGCATTGAAATTTAATTAAAGTACAAAAATTATATACAATTAGAATATATGTTTTAGATTTTTTCCGTGGGATTTTTTAAACCCCCAATGAAATACAACAACTTACTACTTGCAACACCAAAATGCTTTGAAAATCAGGAAAAATGGTATTTTACGTGGAATTTTTTAAACCCTCAACAAAACCCAAACACTTCTCATTTCCAGCACCAAAATTGCTAGAATGTCGGGAAAAGTGATATTTCGCAGGAATTTTTTAATCCGTAAACCACAAAAACCATTCCATTTCATGAAATGATTTCTTAAAGTTCTTCTGAAACACACCTACTTTGATAGAATGGCTCAAAGAAATCTTCCATTGAAAAATTACTAGAAGCTCTTCTAGTGAAGACTAAAGAAAGCTTTCCGCCCAATGACATGCATATGTTAAAAGAATGCCTTCGGAGTAGGAAAGTGGAAGGGATGGAATTCAAGACTTTCCCTTCCACTTTAGCTTACATTTATGTAAGGGTATGTACATTTTTTTTAAAATTAAATGCACAAAAACTCCGATGGTAAAAAGTATTATAATAAAAAAATTACCGTTATTTTAAAATTTCGGAGTGGGCGTGGCAAAACTAAGTATTTAACAATTTAATCTGGGATGCTTTTAATATGTATACTTAGTTTGAGTGAAATCCGTTCAGCCGTTTAGATTTGTATAAACGACAAACAAACAAACAAACAAATAAACAAAAAAAGAGTTTTATTACTACAGATAAATATGCAAAACCATGAATTTATTACAAAATATGCAAAAATATGTACTTACAATTGAATGGCATCTTTAAGGAAATTTCATGATTCTTAAAGATAACTTAACTATTTTTATTTAAAGATGTCCAGTAAAAACATGCATTTGCATGAGATTCCTAGCCCTAGTCATATCTATTTAATAACATATTTAGTTGAAAAAATGTTCATTGACATATTTATAGTAATACCTTGAACATATTGACGACGGCAAGCCACGAACGACATGTCTCCATTCTGTCGTTGTAGAGATATATTGAGCGACTTGATTTTAGTAAACGCGACAGCAGCGAACTTCAGCAGCAAATTTATTTAACATTTGATATTTACAATAAATTATTTTTGTGGATTTGTGCTCATTTAATATATGTACGCAATTCTATAAATTTAATTTGTTATATTTTTAGCACGAAACAATGACAAATGTAAGCAATTGAAGAAATTTCCGTTTGTCGCTTGTGAAATTAGAATTAAATTGAAGCCGACGACAACGACATTTGATGCCGCGCTACAATCAGAGCTGGGTCAAAAAGTACTCATTACAATTCAATTCCAATTCCTTGGAATTAGGAATTGGTAATTGGTCCTCTCAACTCCTCAGGAGTGTAATTGGAAAAATCGTCAATTCCTTTACAGGAATTGTAATTGGTAAATGAACACCTCAATTCCTAAGGAATGAAATTGGAAAAAATCGTCAATTCCATTACAGGGAAAGTAATTGCTAATTGAACACTTCACCACCTCATATATCGAAGAGAAAAAAAAAGTCAATTCTATTACCGGAATTGTAATTTAAAGTTAAAATTTCTATTACTTTTTCATTAACTCGAAATTACTTCATTATGTATTAAAAAATTTTATTTGACTCCCACTGTAAGTCGGTTAATGAAATATTTACAAGTAAATGAATTATCGAAGATACCAATTTTTTAATTTAATACCACGTTTTGAGTAAGAACAAAATATATAGCTGCTACGCTACCTGCTTCAATCCCGCTGACTTTTTGTAAGGTGCTCGGTACGAAAATTCCACACCCCTGTACAAAGCGATGTTTTCTTATTGAGGAATTGAGGCGTTTATTTACCAATTATAATTCCCGTTATGGAATTTACAATTTTTTTCAATCCATTCCTGAGGAATTGAAGTGTTCAATTACCCATTACAATTCCTGTAATGGAATTGACAATTTTTTCCAACTCCATTCCTGAGGAATTGAGATGTCCAATTAGCAATTACAATTCCTGTAATGTAATTGAGAAGTTTTTTAAATTACATTCCTGAGGAATAGAAATGTACAATTACCAACTTCTAATTCCAAGGAATTGGAATTGAGGTGGAAATAAATTAAAAAGGAAGCATTACAACCCAGCTCTGGCTACAATGTCGTCGCAAAAGTCTCCAAGAATTCTTCCCATAAGAAATACATGTAAATTAAAAGTGACATTTGGGGCTTGTCGCTTGTCGTCGCCAATGTGTTCAGGCTATAAGTATAGAGCTCATGACCTCACAATCATAAAAATGTTTTATCTTCACCTTCATGACAAAACCATGAACATGCTTTTGATAGTTTTTGGGAAAATGAGTTTAAAGGTTTGAATGCTTCTTAAAATGTGTTTAGATAATTTTTTTTAAATTGACTTTTACCGAATGGAAAGTATTTATATACTTAACAAGAGTTTAAAATTTTGATATCCTATCTCTTCCCAAAGGCATGCAGAAAAAGTCCAATTTATAATATTTTCATGCTTTAAGGAATCGATTAATCTAATATCTGTTTAATATCTGTTGTTTTCTGATTCTTTGGTTTGCAGATATGTGGGCATTAGGTCCCTCAATTTCTGATATAAATTTGGTTGGCCTACCACGCTGCTAAAGGATTATAGAACACATTCATTGTTTTGGCATGCAGATAAATTCCAATTTTGTTTAAATGCTTGTGCCAGAAAAATGAATGTGGCACATTCATTTTTTGGCATGATAAAAAAAGAAAAAAAATCATTGATTTAGAACTGTAGTTAAAGTAGCAGATCTGACCCACATTCCTATTCCTATATGTGTTGATATAAATTTCTTTACATAAAATTGCATCAGAAACAGCAATAAACCCGAAATCGAATTTTTTGACATTCATGGTTTTGGCATGCAGGTGACGATATAAAGTTTAAGAAAAGTAAATTTAAAAACAAAAAATTTCAAACAATAGTGATGGAGTTCACAATCTAGTGCAAATAGTACATGAGTGCATTTGCAAAGTATTATTGCATATATTTGCACTGCACCACAGTGCGTTGTCCCATTAACAAGCATAAAAATTTTATGACTCGAAACCTAATAATATTAGTATCAATCGACAAGTAATTGCATAAGACAAAAACTAAATATTTAGGGAAAAGACTCAGTCTTGGCTACGCTGTCATGTTTTGTTCAATTCGGTTAGGGCTCTCCTAAACAAATAATTGTCAAAAATTTGTGTTTTGCTAAACTGAGCCAAGTTAATTTTTTTATTATAAAAAATATTTGAGTAAATAAATAGAATTAAAAAATCTTAGAAAAAATAAAATTTGATATATATTTTAGTGATTTTAATATATGACATTATCAAATGAAAAATTTTAGAAATTGACAAATTTCGATGAAAAAAACTAGCAAATCCTATAAAAATAAGTGGCATTTTTTATTTGATCTACTTTTATAGATTCTATGTAACCAGGTACTGCAAATATCTTTTCTTACTTCGTCCTACAAATATATTTTTTGTTTGTTTAAAAAATGCTTAAAATGAAAAATTTACATACAAAATCAAATAAAAAATTAATTAGGTCCAAGGCCTAGTACCCCTAGGGTCCGATTTTTTCCATTTTTGAAATTTTTTTATTTGGCTTAAACTAATTCAGCATACAAAATTGCTTTATCATAGGAGCACTCCTTCTATTCTTGTCCATCGCTTATATAGAGACAGTTCACTGTGTGCACTAACAAAATACAAAGATTTGCACTTGCTCCGTTCTTGAAAAATGCACCACTGGAAATCTGTAGCTTTCAGTGGTATGCTACGCATATGGAAGACTGGATTGCAAGCTCCATCAATAGCTTCAAACCATTTAAGTTACCATGACCTGATGGTATAGCTCCCATTGAAATTCAGAAGTCGTACAGCATCATTAAGGAGCGGATATTGTTGATCTATCAAAGCTGCCTTGAACTAAATCACATTCCCAAACGTTGGCGTAATGTAAAGGTTATCTTTATAGCTAAGGCAGGCAAAAGCGCACACGTAAGCCCAAAAGACCTTTGACCAATTAATCTCTTATCTTTTCTTCTAAAAATCTTTGAGAGATTAATCGCCATTCACTTGAGATTTAAAATAGAAAAAAAAGCCACTTTCAATAGCACAACATGCTTTCACCAAAGCCAAGTCCGTGGAAAGAGCTCTCCACTCCATAGTTTCTACTATTGAAAGATCCCTCCATGAGAAGGAATATACGATGATAGCTTTTATTGATTTAGAAGAGGTCTTTAATAACGTCGAAACAAAACCTATCACTAATACGGTGGCACTGATAAATCACTGATAGATAGAATGATCGATAGTAGCACTGATAAATCAAGTGCTAGTTGGCAGGATTTGCACCAAAGTGCAAAATTTGGTGCGGCATCCACGTTAAGATCTGTACCAAGAGGAACCTCTCAGGATGGGGTGCTTTCGTCTCTACTCTGGAATTTTGCAGAATATTAACTGTTAGTAAGACTGAAACTAGAGTGGTGCAGGGTGATAGCACTGTGCAACACATTTTTCTAACGGAAAAGCGGACAATTCAGGATGATAGTACTGGTTTATAGTAAGAAAACCCTAAAAGGGTTTTGCAAAGTTAGCTCGCTTTTAAAAGATAAAGGCATTGCAAGTTTACCTCTTGCAGAGTATTTTTTATAAATGAAGTGCTCATTAGGGCGTATCAAATTACAATTTTTTTCGCAATTCGTATTCTAAGAGGTCTCAAAAGTTGCATTGGGAACAAATTTAAAGAAAGAAAGGATGCTTTCTCTCCCGCAAGAACAAAGTTGCTTTTGAGAAAAACAGTAAAAAATAGCGGCCTAAACATGCTTTGATTTTTGTAAAAAAGTTGCATATGTTTAAAGCAAAAGTAAATATAGACTTAAACTAACAATATCTAGCCAAACAAGATGTCACTCTCGATCTCTACCCTCAGTGTTCTATGTGAATGATATGCAAGTCTACAGGTACACTCGAAATAGCACAGAAATATTGATTGTTATCTGACTGTCTAAATTTTGGTGGTGTGGAAGTGTTAACGTTTTCCTTAAATTTGGCCATTAAAAATTTGCATAATTTTCGCTAATAAATTTACTTGTTTTTGAGAAATGCTTACGTAAATGCAATTTTATAACTTTTACATAATAATTAATATTGTGGTCTCTTTTTCGTTAGATAAATACTCTAGTTAACTGGGCTATCAGCTGTGGGCTTAGCATAAACCCAAACAAAACTGAGTTAGTGGTTTTCACCAGAAAACACAATTTATCTCTAATTAGTCCTCCTAAACTGGGATACACAAGACTTAGCTTCTCAGATCAAGAAAAATACCTGGGCCTTTTACTGGATAGGAAACTAAACATGGAGCCCAATCTGCTCGAGAGAGCTATAAAAGCGAATATAACCCTGTACTCCTGCAAAAAGGCGGTGGGTAGCAAATGGGGCTTACAACCAAGTGTTACTCACTGGCTATATACAGCAGTTGTAAGGTCAATCTTGCTATATGGTGCTATTGTCTGGTGGCAAGCACTCGAAAAACAGACTCACCTAAACCTTTTCCACAAAGTTCAAAGATTACCGGAATTGAGCATCAGTAGAGCCTTAAGAACCACTCCGAAAAACGCATTAGACACAATGTTCCATCTTACATCACTTGACATCCTAGCTAAATAGATGGCCGCTAATACAGCCATCCGCCTAGAAGCCACCTCTCAGTGGAAAGAAGGTACACTAGGACATTCTTGCAATAGAAAATTTCTCCCTCCCACACCTAGGTCCATTGAAAACACCACACAAAAACTATCCTTTGAAAGGAAGTTCGGTGTATCCATTCTCTTCTCGAGAAGAGTGGGAACTAGGAAACCCTTCACCTCACAATGAAATTGAGATCTTTACTGATGAATCAAAACTAGATGGCAAAGTAGGTGGAGGAGTCTACTCAGAAGCATTAATCATAAATTTAGCCATCAGGCTGACTGACCATTGCAGTGAATTTCAAGCTGAAATCGCTGCTAGACATGAAGCGTTAACTTGGCTTCAGGTAAATGAAATATCTTCCATGGATATTAGCATACTATCCGAAAGTCAAGCCGCTTTGAAAGCCCTAGGAACTGTTGAAATAACATCTGAAACAGTTCTCAACAGCCGCAGATCTCTTAACGAGATGGCAGAGCAGCTTAAAATCCTTCTAAGCTGGATTCCTGGACATAAGGATTTTCTAAGTAACTGCAAAGCAGATAAACTCGCTCGTACAGGTACTACCCAAAAACAATTTTTAGACTAGGCAAGCCTTGGTATTCCTCTCACCACATGTAAACTCCTTCCACATGAGCTATCCTGCATCTAAACCAACAACCAATGGTCATTAGGAAACACGTGTAATATAACACGGCAAATCTGGCGTAAACTAAATCTTAAGCGTTCAAAAGAACTCATTTCACTCAGTAGAGACCACATTAGAGTGTACCATGGTAGGGATCCTTATAGGGCACTGCCTTATTGGCAGACACGCTCAAAGATTAAACATACCCCACAACGACTTTTACAGAAGCTGTAGAGTTGAGGAGGAGGAAGAATTTCCTCTGCACTTGCCCAGCGCTGGCTCAAAAACGCTTCTTCCACTTAAGCAACTGGTTCTTCAGTGACCACTCGGTGACCTCTCGGAATCTTTGATTTACCGAATTCTAGGCTTAGTAAACAGCCCAAACTGGTTTAAATAAAAATAGGAAGAATTAACCCTTGGTGTCACAATGGGCCTCATTGGCCTAAGTATGCCTCGTTTGAGACAGCCACACTAACCTAACCTAACCTAAGCTCCATCGGCTAAACAACTAATTTCCACTGAAGACAAAAAAGTGTAAGAAATTTGCGAGGAAATCAATTTTGTTTAATTGCGATGGAGTGCCTTCTTCTATTAGCTTATTATTGTTTCTTTTTAGCTTTTCATTGCAGATTTAAATAAAGTACAAATAATGAATAGCTCACAAACTGAAAAACAACAAGTCTTTTCTTTCTTTTATAAATAAGCTGTGTTTAGTTTTGCAACAAGTGTTGCAGAATGGACCAAAACAAGTTGTTTACAACTAAAAGCAAATGTATGCAATTGCATAATTTAGCAATCTAGTGTAAATTAGATTGTGAACTGCTTCCTCGATTCGGTTAGTTAAACAATGCTCTAATATCAAATTGAAAAAAAGCGTTAAAATAGCTGCCAAATTAGCCAAAACATAAAAACTTTCCCTGTTGCTGTGTTCACGCATTTGCAATTCTTTATTATTAATATATTTCGCATGTGCTGTGAACTATAAAATAAACGTATAGAAACACTAGCGAGCGATCAGTTTTTGCAGTTGTGTCTCCTTTGCAGCTTTTATTTCGTAACATTAACGAAGCAACAGTAAAAACAATTGCAATGGACAGTACCTTAAATTCATCTTCATGCTGATGCTGTCTGTTTTAAACAGTTTTTAAGCAAAACAACAGCAACCGCCATCAATTTTTGCCTGCGGTGATGTGAATTATGTAAAATCGCAATGGGACTGGACTTCATAGTTTTTGTTTTGGGTGGCAGGAAGACCAGAACTCCTCTCTGCCAGTCCAGCTTGTATTTTTTAATGTTGATTTTATGCATTTTGTGGAAAATTGCGTTGAATTATAATTTGCATAATGCATAAACGTTCATTTTTTTCAAGAATTATAATTGCTATTTTAAACTTGAATGCATTGTTCTCAAGCGAGTATAATTAAAAATCAATACAGCGGTAATGCACCATATGAAATGCACTCAATTTAAGAATCACTGCAACTACTTCATGCTATTATTTTTACTTTTGCATGCTTGAACCTTAGCTGAAATTAAATAAACTCAAATTTCAGTTACCAACAAGAAAAAATTTCAAACATGCTGAAATGATTTTGCTCTGCATCTCAATTTTAGACATTCTGTTTAAGTTTCACTTACCTCTGTTTTATTTTTGTTTTTGGACTTCATTCTTTTTGTAGCTTATATATAAAAATATAAATTTGCTATTTTTAAATAAATGTCTAAAAACAAACATCAAAAGCAAGACTAAAGCGCAAAACTAAACATGCTTCAACTGAATGCAACTCAAGTCAAGGCTGCAAAAAAAGGTTAAAAAAGTAAGGAAACAAAAAAGAAATAAAAAAAAGTAAAAACAACAAAAACGGCCACACAAAACCAACAAAAAAAAAACACACAGTTGGCAAAAAGCAAACACAAATGCCATCCATTGTTTTAAAAAAAAACAACCTCAAAAAAGCATGATATAAAATAATAAAACGTAAAAATGATGAAAAGGACCAAATAAACAAAAAAAAAAAAAACAGACTCCTTCCTGCTGAACGATATGAACAGGCTAGAAAATGGCGTCATTCGGCATATTAAATGATATGCAGCGCAACGCATGTATGCACAGGATATGCATTAGCCGAGTGCCTGGCATGACGAGCAAAACGACGAACGGATGCTGCTGAATTGCGTTTGTTTTTGTTGCTGTTGTTGTTGTTTAACTTGATGTGTTAAAGCTGCTTGTTAAGGCTATCGTTTTTGCTGATGCTGTTGCTGTTATTGTTATTGTTGCAACTGCTGTTGTTTGTGATATCCGCAGGACATGCATGCGACACGTTTAGATAAATTTGGTTTTAATTACAACAGCAGCAGCAGCAGTGGCTAAGAAAATGCATCGCAAACTAGTCTACTTTTTTCTTTTGTGCTTTTCTAATTTGTCCAACTAATCGAAATGCCATTATGAATATTTTTTTGATGTCAGCTAGTAAATGAGCAATTAAACATTACTTAAGTTTTTGATTTTACTGAAATTTTTGGTTTGTCCTAGTTTGATTTTTTTTATGCCAAACTTTGTGCAGAATTTGTAACTATGAATTTTTGACGATAAATATTTTCTATTAAAAAATAAATAAATAAACTAATTTTGTAATAATATAAAAATACATTATTTCTTTATTAAGGCATATTTTATTGAAGACAAAATTATAGTCTCTAATGTGTAGTTGTTCGGTGCTGATTACAGCTGTTGTTTGTTGAAACAGACGCAAGTTTAATCTATATACACTTGTGCTCATATAATTAAGTCACGTAAATGATGAAACGAAAATTTATTTAAAACGACTTGTATACTAGATAAAGAAAGACTTTTTTTACAAAAATCAAAGTAATTTAAATGTAGTTCCAAATGAAAAACTTATTTTATGTCTAAATTCTATTATAACAAAAACATTTCGTTCATTTGCTTGGTTTGATCAAAATGTTGTGCTCATATAATTAAGTCATCTGAAATTTAAGATATATAGTTGAAGAATATGGTACTCTTAGCCAGATCTACCATATGCGGAGCTAGTATTTAGTTGGAAATCCGTTATTACGTAGCACTTCAGCACATCTCTTCGGCATTGTTTGGACTAAGGCAGCGCATTGAGCGGAGCTTATTTTATACCATTCTGCCCATAGTATTTCCCATAAAGAAGCTTTGTTTGCAGGTTTTCTTGCAGCTACTGCTCTTTTTATAATCCCCCATAGATTTTCTATGGGGTTTAAGTTTGGACTTTGCGCTGGCCAATCTAGAGTTTTGATATTGTTAGCACTAATCCAGTTTTTAACGACCCGCGAGCAGTGCTTAGGATCATTATCGTGTTGGAATATCCAAGCTAACGGTAAATTGTCCACATAGTCACCATCTAAATGGTTTTCCAATATACCCCTGTACATTTCACCTGTCATTTTTCCTTCAATTTTAATTATCGGACCAACTCCTGATGAAGTGAAGCAGCCCCACACCATCACTGATGAACCACCATGCTTAAAAGTTTTTTTAGTGAATTTAGGGTTAAATGCTTGTAGTGGGGGCCGCCTTACATATGGTTTCCCATCATTACCAAACACGTTGAATTTGGATTCGTCACTCCAAACCACCAATTTCCAGAATTGTGAATCCTTGAGCAGATGTTCTTTTGCAAACGCTTTTCGTTTTCTAATATTTTTTCTTGCAACATTGGGTTTTCGTCGTGCTAAACGTCCATTCAACGAATTTTTTTGTAATCTGCGTCGGACAGTTTGCGCGGATATTTTTACACCGTGATACTTCTCTAATTGTGCCCTGATTTCAGTAGAGGTTAAGAATGGTTCCGATTTGCTCAATCTAACCAAGCGTCTATCGTTGGAAAGGGGTAGTCTTTCTCGGCTTTCTACGTGGCAAATTTTCAAAAGTTTTGCCACGAGAAAACCCCAAAACATCTGCAACTTTCGCAATACATTGATGTTTTTGAAAATTTTCCCATATGACCTTTCTTTCGGTTGAGGTTGAACTTTTATTCTTGCCCATGACGACGGTGACTACAAATTGTGTTGAAAGAACTTTAATTCGTTAAAAAACACAATATTAATGTAAATTACAGCATAAGAACATTAAATTTACCTTTTTCAAAAACAATGACTTAATTATGTGAGCACACTTATAACGCCACGAGCTGGAAAAAATTATTTAAATTCGCCGAAATGAAAACGTTTGAATGCGAAATGAATCAACACAGTTGCTAATATAACGGAACTTTTTACTTGTGCAATATCAGGGGTGTTAAGTAAAAAATAAAAACTTTTTTGGAACAATTGTAAAAAATCTTGTTGATGGCTTAATTCTATGAGCACAAGTGTATATAATAAAACTGTAAAAAAAATCTGTACCATGAATATTTTATCGAAATTCTTTTTGCACTGAACATTTTGAAGATTCCAAAAATGTATTACTTAAAAATATTGTCTGTCTGTCTGTGCGAACGCGCATCACGTGAAAACTACAGGATTGATTTTCTTAAAACTTGACATGTAAGTTCCTTACGTCTCTGGTTGGGACATAGGCCATCACCAAAACAAGGACTCTCTTCAAAATAACGTTTCCTTTGTTAAATAATGGAAATTAAAAACACTGAAAAGAAAGCTAAAAATCAGAGATACGTTTAAATAACCTATAAAAGAGTTGTTGACCATTAAAAGGGCTACAAACATCATCTGAACAGTTTTCGTCTATCTCTAATGAGTACCCTATAATATGTATTTTTTATCCAATATACCTCAGTAAAATAATTATATGGTCAACACTTCAAATGCGATTCAAAGCAAACATAATTTCATTTGTTTATATATTGTTTTTTATTGAAATAGTATAAAGGACTTATATGTAAAACAAGACATAGCTTTTTTAAAAAACTTGTTGCTATTAAAAAAATTATAATGTATTTAAAAAGTTCATAGAAAATATTTATATGTGCAAAACCTTGTTTTATTGTTTTTATGGAATAAAATAGAAATATATATAGATTTTATAAAAGAATATGTCTTTTTTTCTTATATATGACTTGGTTAAGCGTGAAAGGCATGAAGTACATCAACGATCTGATGATGGAGCCATCGATTTTCTGTCATTCATTTTATAGAACTGTTTTCAGGTGCTCCATCGACTCGAACTGGCGCCCGTTTTTATAAACTTGGGCCGAAAAATGGTTTTCGATAGGATTCAAGTCATGACTAACAGCAGGTCACTACAGTACGGGTACATTTCAGATTTATTGAAAGTCATTTGTGGCTCGGGAAGAATTTGTTGGTCTAGTTATCCTGGTATTTATAGCATGCGAACTCAATAAACACACCATTTAATAACTCAATATACATTTGTGCATTCGATTTGTATGAAATAAAATACAGGTGAGACTTTCAAAGTATCTGAAACCAGCTGAAATCATCAATAATCCCCGCCTATGGTTACGAGCATTCCTAATTTGTCGTGGCTATCGCAAATTGTGCAGGCAACCGTTAGGCCCGTCAAGGTTGAACCTTTTCTCATCACTTTATATGACATTCCCAAATTCTTTGTCACAACATTTGCATTCTCCGGCACATGCTAGACTGGCCGCAATGTGTCATGGTAGAAGCCTGAGTTGAGAGAAGGGCGATTGATAAATGACGTTGGCATTTTCATCCAAAATTTGTTGGATTCTGCTTCTGGTAACCCTCAAATCCAAATGCGCAGAAATTTCACCACAACTCATCCCTTTCTCCCCAGCAAGACGTCGAATTCGTCTTTTGTGCCGTTGGTCAATCATGGATTTTCTTTCACTACGCTTGGTTACAGCATAGTTGCCAGGGTCTTTTAAAAAATTTGTTATGGTGTTTCGGTGACGATTTTTCCTAGCAGCTATAGAACCTACTTTTATACCGGCTTCATTTAAGCCTTTTATATTTCAACGATCTTCTTCAGATAAAGTGGTTCCACTTTGCATTTTTATTTGAAAAATAAAATACGCTCATATTTTGTTTCAAAAATGTATTATCGTTATATTTATGGTTTTTCTTACTAAGGTTATCAACAAAATTTCTTAATTTTACGTTATAGCAGTTAAAACACAAAAAAGCAATTGTGCATATATAAATATTTTCTATTGCACACGCGAGATTTTACACTGTTTTCGGTTAACGGTACTACGAATACGAGGAAGAGAAGAATTCTCTGTTCCACTAATAAACTTCATCCTTTATAAAAAATTTTGGCTAACTCAAAAAAACTGAATTGTTATAAACCAGGGAGAAAAAATAAAAAATATTTGTGCACATATAAATAATTTACTGAGGTATGTTAATGTATACTATTTTTTTAAATTTTCTGAAGGATAATAAATTAAAACAAATTTCCGTTTGTTTGACGTGACTTTGACGGTTTGTTTCGACTTCTGCAGAAGTTGCATGAATGAGGAGGAGGGAAAAAATCATCTCCCACTTTCCAAGGCATACATATCTAGGGCCATTCTTCTTTTCCGAGCGTGAGTACCTGTCAAGGACAAGCGTCAAGCGTCTTACTAGCTTTATCAAGAGCTCAATGTGGTTCCACTCGGACTGAAGGCCAAGTGTGCAGCGGTATCACAATGAACCTTATTGGTCTAAGTGAGCCGTGGTACGTGTGTACGATTTGAGTACGTATAGTGGCTACCGTCTCAACCTAACCTCACCGAACCTTGACACCAATAACATTCATATATCTTGAAAACTATAGAAAATTTTAGTACAGTGCTTTTTTTATGTAACATAGTTACCTAAAAACTATTTCTCGTTACCCAGAAGAACTATTCCAAATTCAAAGTTTTGAATTTCGACGCAAATATCTTCGTTGTGTTTTAATATATTTTATTCAATTTTCTCTTGCCTAAAAGTTCAAAACTTGCAAAAACTTACTGCAATAGTTCCGTTAGCTAAGGATTTATATTTTTTATTTTTGTTTTTAAAAAAGGTCCAAAAAATGTCTTTTCTTCCAAAAAATGGTGCAAAATTTGTTATTATTTTTACAACAAATTTTATGATGTATTACTTTTATGCAAAAACTATTTCAGTTTGACACAAAATTTTTTCTATAACTTTTAAGAAAAATGCAATCAATGATTTTTGTGACAAATTCAATTGTTATTAAAATGTTGTTTTTATGATTTTTGAAAAATGCTTTGCCTTTAAGAGTAATTTCTTTGCACCCCCGCCCATCCCCTCCTAACTCCCAAGCACTTTTTTTCTTTTGTTTGACTGTTTTTTAACTATTGCAAGTGTTAATCGAATCTTAAGTGATACTTGGATTTTTTGGTTTTAGCTTTTATATTCATATTTCTTCGTAAAAGTTACAGTGAACTATACAACAATGTGTACAACAACTCAATAATAGATTGCCTCATAATCAATAAAAAAAGGAAACATATAGAGAGTTTGAAATAGGGGGATTCAGACGGTACAATATGCTGTACAGTACGATAGCTTAGATTGCTTCTTATCGTTTTCTTTATGCTGAAATGCACTGCAATAATTCCTGAATGTTAAATAATTTTTTGCATGTGGAAATGCACTGCAATAATTATTGAATAGTTCGATTAGCTTGAAGCAAAAATCATAATGGCCACCCTGCATTATTCTTGAAGTTTTATTCTACTGGATGTATGTTGATCAAATGGTTATGTCGATTATATTGTTTCAAAGGTTGCTGTATAGAATAATTGAAAAATAAGAGAGCAACCGCTTTCTCAAACCAATGTGCACAAAAACAAATGCGAAACGCAACCTAATAAATGACTGCACCATTTTTCGTATTAAAAAGTAATTCTGAAGGCTTAAGAAATTGCATCAATTATCAGACTCTCAACAGCAGATAGATTTTTTTATTTATTTATTTATTGCAGAATTGTTTTTTTCCAATCAATATTTGTACATAAAGCTATAGCCAATAACTCCACAAACAAATAAGATAGCAGCGATTTGACTGGTTGCTAATACATTAAATATATTCCAATAAATACTGTATTTTTACTGCATGTAATACCAAATTCAATTTTTTATAACTTTTGGCAGTCGCAAATAGAAAAAGTTATATAAATTAAATATCAAGCAACTTAGAGCTGTGTAACTTAAACGCTGAAATTTAGTAACTCGTGGATATGTTTTTCATTATTTAATCATCTTTTGAAGCACTTTTAGAAACATTGGAATGAGAAGTGTTTGTTAAAAGTTATATATATATATAACTTCTCGAGTATATCAGCTAGAATTAAATATAGTAAAAATATGAGATCAGTAAGTTATATCAAAAAAAGGTTGCACTTTTCGATTTTTGGCTTCATCAAATCACAATATTAAGAGGGCTTGATAGTTTTTCTCAGTTCTGAGTGAATAATTCTGACTCAATTTTTGGTACACATTAAAGAGCTATCTTTGAATAGTATATAGAACTTTTTATATAAAAAATATTCATTCTTTATCCCGTAAAACCTGGCCTCACAGTGATTTATTTAATATATTAGTTTCTTGTGCGGATGAAAGAAATTATATTACAAATATGCGATTTTCACCATTTTCACAAAAACAAATAAGTCCTTTATTGCCTATAAGAAATATTATATGAAAAATAGATTTACATTTTGATGTAAACACTCACTGAAAAAACGGGTCGACCGATTTCAAACAAAATTTCAGGGTACGTTAGGTATGGTCTGCAGATGGTTACACGAAATCGGCCCAGTAGTTCCAGCATTTTTAAGATATGGCATTTTTAAGATTTACCCATATACTCCCATACAAATATTCTGTCCGTCTGTGTGATGCCTACGGACTCTAAAACTACTGGGCCGATTAAGCTGAAATTTTGGCAGTCGATTTGCTTCAGGTAGGAGATGGTTAAGAAAATTTCCACACCCTCTTTTTTGGCCCCCAAACCAATAAAAATGCTATATTTCAGACAGTTTGGGTCGTATATGACTTCAATTTGATAATTAATTGTGTATGGTTACTGTCAGCAACTGTACTTAAAAATGGGTCTAAGCGCCCCATTTTACCGCTCACAAATAAATGAAAATTCCTTACTTAAGACGGTTTTGATCGTGTAAGACTTAAATTTGGTAATCTAGTTTTTATGGTTACTGTCAGCAACTGCACTAAAAATGGGTTTAAACTCCACTTTTACCACCCACAAATCAATAAAAATGCTATATTCCGGACGGTTTTGGTCGTATTAGATTAAAATTTGGTAATTTAGTTTTTATGCTAACTGTCGGCAACTGTACTAGAAATGGACGTCCATGCCCCCTTTTACCGCCCACAAATAAATTAAAATTCTTTACTAGAGGATTTGGTCGAGTAAGACTAAAATTTGGTAATTTGGTTTGTATGGTTACTTTCGGCATTTTAACAGTGGGCATGGCCGCACTTTTGCTACTCCCCATTTTTTTCAGAAATCATAAAAATTGACTGCTGGACGGATTGAGCTAACATTTTGGCTTAGTTTAGTTTGTACCAAAAATTGGTACCCCTTACAAACCAATAAAAATGCTATATTTCGGACGGTTTGGGTCGTATAAAACTAAAATTTGGTAATTCAGTTAAGGTATAAACTGAATTAAGCTGAAATTTTGGCAGTTAATTTATTTTAAGTACGAGATGGTTTAAGAGAAATTAACATTGCCACACCCCTTTTAACCGCCTACATATTAATGTAAATATAATAAAAAATGCTATATTTTGGACGGTTTTGGTGGTATTATACTAAAATTTCGTAATTTAGTTCATATGGCTTCTTTCGGCAACTACACAAAGAAAGAAGTATATATACAATTTTTTTTGGAGTATAAATACAACGTCTGCCGGAAAATACAATATGTTGTTGTTGTTGCTTCTTTGGAAAAATTCGTTAGAGCAATTAATTGTTTTAACCTGACCTAAAGCTCAATAAACGATTTTAAACTATCAAACAACTAGAATATGTATTTAAAATCATGAGATTTAAACTATCAAACATTTCGAATTTGTATTTAAATCAAAGAAAATTAACGCAATAATAAATAATAAGGTCATAAAGAAAACTTTCAGTTGTACTATTTGTTATATTTTTGTCAAAAAAGGTTTAAAATATGGAGTTTTTATTAAAAATTGATTCAAAAATGGTTTTTGTTGTGATATAAAACCAAGTTAAAATTGCATTTTTGACTACCTTTCATATAGTATATTAGTCATTTACATAAATTCTTCCAGTTTTGCGCAAAAATTATTTTACCATTTGATTGCAGCAATTTCTTCTTCAACTCAATTAATTTTTTTTTATTTAAATACGTCTTATAATAATAAATTCTGGCCAGTTTAATTTTAACAAATTTCTATAATTGGCAAAAATTTTTAGTACAATGAATTTTTTATAAGACAACGTTTCCTAAAAATGAGAAAAAAAACAGAATTAAAATCAAAATTTTGACTTTCGATGCAAATATCTCTGCTGCTACTAAATATATTTCGTTCAAAGTTTTTTTTCAAAAGTAAAAGAAGCTCTTTACAAAAGTTTTTCGAACTGTACCGTTAGGTCAGTACACTCAGAGAAAAAACAGAGAGATTAACAGTGAAAACTGTTAAACCCCATCCATCAGATGAGTTTTTTCAAATTAACAGTCTGGTCTGTGAATAAAATAACTATTTTACTCAATTCCTTACTGAATTTTTTTTTTCTTTTATGTGAATATGTATTGATATCAGCCATCTTCGTGCAGGACAATTAAAAATTCAAATGAGAATTGAGTAAAACAGTTATTTTATCAACAGTCCAGACTGTTTATTTTAAAAAACTCATCTGTTGGATGGGATTTAACAGTTTCACTGTTGGTTTTTTTTCTGAGTGTAAATATATATTTTTTTTTTCCAAAAAAGGTCCTATATATTTACTTTTTTCTCAAAAGGTGTCTCAAAAAATGTTTTTGTTGGAAAAATAAAATCAAGTAAAAATTGCACATCTGACTAACTTTCATATGACATAGCATTTATTTGCAATAATTTTTCCAGCTAAGCGCAAAAACTATTTTACTGTTTTCGTCATCAAAACAACAAGGTACCCCCTTTGATTTTTTTGGCGAAATTGATTTTTTCCAAAATGTTATTTTTTTACAAAAAAGTCAAGTCTGTAAAATTATTTATGTGAAAAAATTACCCCATATCTCTTTCCAATCAAAAGTTATGGCTTTTATGATTAAGCTACTTTATAATTTACAGGGCGCACAGGTTCGGAATTCAGTATTCGACCACATTAAACATGCCGTTTCACTGATAACATTTGATGGGTGTTTGAAACCGGGGGCGTGGCAGCAATTGGCCGGGTTTCAGCTAGTCTTGAATAAAAACGATTGTTCATCTACAAGTATTTATAATACAAAAGATGTGTGCAAAAGTTCATTAAGTTGAGAGGGCCCCTCATGTTTTGACTGCTGTTGATGAATACCATCCACCATTGAGCATATGGTACAAATCAGACAGGGATAATATAGTAAAGTATAACTCAATAGATAAAGTTTATGAATTCAATTTTAAAAAAGCTGACTTTTTGAAGTTGAATCATTTACTTCAAAGTAAACTTCATGTTATTTTAGAATATGTTAATAAAAACACTCCTGATGATTCAATTAATTTTTTTTATATGGAAATCTTTGCTATGTTTTCTCTGTCCGTGCCATATAGCCTCAAATTTACGAAAAATTGTGCTTACCCCTGGTACGCAAAGGAGTTAAAGATTCTTCGCAACAGCAGGAATAGGGCATGGAAAAAATATGTCTGTAGCTTAGACTTGAATGACCTAGAAATCTACAAGCGTTTGTTTCTGGACTTTGAAAATTGCTCAGCTACTTTATATCAGAATTATTTAGACAGTACTAAGCTGAGAATATTGTCTGATCCGAAGAAATTCTGGGGTTTCATAAACACCAAAAAAAAAAATCTGATGGATTCCCTTCATCATTTAAAACCTCTGACGGATTTACTGACGATCCTGTCGTAATTTGTGGTCTATTTGCCAATCTCTTTAAAGAGTCATTTTGTTCAGACTCTTTTAATCCTGATGAAGAGTACTTTGAATATATGAACTCTACACCCAGGGTTTCGTTGGATTCTATATCCTTTACTTCAGAGGATATCTTAAAGTATATTGGATTGATAGATGAGGATTTTAATGCTGGACCTGACGGAATTCCTGCCGCAGTGTTGACACGATGTGGTTCCGTTCTAAGTCAACCACTGTCGATGTTATTCAATAAATCAATTAGCGAAAGTATTTTTCCACATTTTTGGAAAAAATCTTTTATAGGTCCTATCTATAAAAAAGGTTGTAAGAACGATATAAACAACTACAGGCCTATCGCGAAACTCTCGTCGATTCCAAAACTTTTTGAGCGGCTCGTGTATGGTCGTGTGAAAATTCACTGTGGGAAGGTCATGACAACTCGTAAGCATGGATTTGTTACTGGCAGATCCACTGTGTCTAATCTCCTCGATTTTACAACATTTTGCTTAAATTCATTTTATTCAGGTAACCAGGTCGACTGTATTTACACTGATTTTAGTAAAGCATTTGATAAACTGCCACACAACTTAATTCTATTTAAACTAAAGTTAATGGGTTTTCCACAATTTTTTGTAAGCTGGATTCAATCGTTTCTGACAAAGCGATCTTATCAAATACGATTTCGAGGCGTATTGTCAGCTGAATTTATTGCTGAATCAGGTGTTCCTCAAGGTAGCCACCTTGGTCCACTTCTGTTTATTTTAGCCATTAATGATGTAACCCACATCATCAAACACTCTCATCTACTTATCTATGCAGATGACATGAAAATATACAGAACAATAGATGCTAAAGACAATTCAGATCTGCTCCAGTCTGATTTGATCTCCTTTGAAATTTGGTGTTCTAAAAACAATATGTTTCTAAATCCAGATAAATGCCAAACTATGACCTTTTCGCGAAAAAGGAATAATTTAATTTTTGATTATAAGATAAAAGATACTGCATTAAGTCGTGTAGATGCTGTCAAAGATCTGGGTATATGCTTGGCTTCTAAGCTATCGTTTAACGTTCATATTGATTACATTTGTAAAAAAGCAATTTCTATGCTCGGGTTTATGAAACGCTGGGCCAAAGAATTTAATAGTATGATCACAACTACAACGCTGTATTATGCAATTGTGCGACCTCACTTAGAGTATGCAAGTCAAGTTTGGTCCAAAAGTTACAATGTACATGTTGAACGTATAGAGAGAATCCAAAAACATTTTGTTCGGTTTGCTCTAAGGGGCTTAAGTGCAACTGACACTTTAAACCTTCCTCCTTATGAGGATCGTTTAAAACTATTAAAAATGCAATCTTTGAATGAGAGAAGGAAGTCTGCAGATATCGTCTATTTACACCAAATCATAACTGGTGTATTCGATTCACCAGAACTCCTAACTCTTATTAATTTTAACACTAACCGTAGAAGCAGTAGAAACGCTAACAATTTAATTTACTTACCTTTTAGTAGCACAAATTATACGGCTACTGCTCCTTTAAATCGCATGAGTACCTTTGTTAACAACTGTAGCTTTTTTGATGTTAACTTATCGAAAGGTCAACTCAAAAGTAGATTGAAAACTAATGTATGATTAGATCTATGTAAACGCATGGTTAGTTGTTATGTCTTGTGTTGTCCCTGAGCCCAACCCATATTATGAAGGGTAAATTTTTCTCACTTTGGATTGTTTTGGACCACTTTTATCGATATCTTTAAGGCTATTCACGGTTTGAGCGTACTTTTAACAAATCACATTTATAGCATTTGTTATTGTTCAAACTGTGAGCACCTCGCCATGTGACTGTCGTATAAAAAGATTGTGCAACCCTGTGATGTATGTGATTATGCGGCTGTAGACAGAGCATAAAAATACGAGGTACAAAGAGCACGTCCAAGGGCTGCTTTTATTTACGCGTGCCTGCGTATTTGCATTTGTATGCAAAACAACAACGAAGCAAAATACGTTTTCGTAAATTGGCGAACAAATAGCAGATCGAACAAATGGCAGACCAGCGTATTCGAACTGTGAATGGCCTTATTGAGATGTTTTAATGTTATTTGGGCTGGTTCTTAAGATGATCTAATGCGGAGAAAGTGCGAAAAAGCTGTAGTAGCTGAACTCGATTGTTATTGCATGTTTTATAAGATCGGTGCATTACTTTTTGAGTTATGTTACGCACCATCTTCAAATGAGCAGTTTTGAGAAAAACGCGTTTAAAGTTGGAAAAGCAATTGAAATTTTTCCGTATACTCTCCAAAGATAGCTCTTTAACGTGTAAACAAAAATTGAGTAATTATAGAACTGAAAAAAAAAATCGCAAAAAACTGTTCTTTTTCGGCCTCGGATTCTATTAATTGTTCCAACTCGCGACAATTCGCGACAATTAAGAAGAGGAAGCTTCATTCACAACTGTGTTGAAGCCAATTGTAGCAATGCTAAGCATGCTCTCTCTGTAGCCTTGATACAGGACTGAGTTGAAATGAAGTTAAACTCATCAAAATTCGTTGGTTAAGCTCCATATTAATAGTAAGATGAGCTTAAATACTTTCACAATTTTTGTATGAATTTCTATGGCTGATTAACCTTCCAAAAAGAGTTTTGTTATTGCACGATACTTGTTTTTTTTATTTGCAAAAAAATACACTGACAGTATACTTTCAGTACTTTTATAAAAACCTGTAAAATTAATATAGTTTTTAATTGTTTTAGTAACGTTTCTATTGCTTAAGTTATGATTACGATTTGAAGTCATTTAAAAAGAAAGGTAAAGAAAACATAAATTACGCAATTTATTGTTTATTACGCAAAATTCTTGCAAAATAAAACTCAAGTTAAAATTTTAGTATTTCAAATCAAATCATTTAATGTTCACACGAAAACATATCAGAAATCGATTAGTCTGAAAGGTTTGTTGATATATGAATACAAAGGTTATTTTGTTTACTCTAAAATGTGATAAAAACACTTGCTTTTTGTAAGCTTATTTTTTTGTCAGATGCAATGGCTTTAGTCAATTAACCCTTTACCTTTTTAGATTGTTAAGAGAGGGGTCTTTGCTATAATTTTTTTGCTCAACTCGACCTCTCCTTTCGGCACAGTGATTATAATCACTAGTATAAATAATTATTTATACTCAGGTCTTAGATACCCCGACTATGCATTCATTGGATTTCATTGTCACTTAATTTAAATCAAATTCGAATTAAATGACACTCATTCACCATGAAAATCCCATTCATTTAAAATCCAATAAAAGCTCCAGGTAACGCACGATTTTTTTCAAAATTTGACCTAAGTTTTTAGAGTAGCAATCTATTTTGTAAAAGAGTTATTACTCCCGAAAAAATAAATTTTAAAAGTAAAAGATAGCCAAAAAGGATTTCTCGCCCTAAAAAATGCCTTAAGTGATTTTCAATGTTAATGAGAAATCAAATTTAGGTAATCAAAATGACTTTTAGAAATAAAAATTTATTATCGATACCGCAAAAAGATCAATCTTATTAAGCATAATTTAAACAAAATTAAGACTTTAAGAAAGAACTTAGGAAATATAAAAAAAAATAATCTACTTTGAAAAGAGATTCAACAAAAAATTTAATATATTGAAAATCCTACATGAATTTATTCAAATACAAAAAAATGTAATATATTAATACTCCTACATGAATTTATTCAGCTAAGATATCATCTTGTTTTTAATAAGCAATCTATAAAAGTAATTTAGAAAAAGTGGTTGCATAGAAATTACCTTCTTTATGCATACTTGGCACTTTAAATGATATAAATGACAAAATATTGAAATGAATTGAAGAAAGCTCTGGCGTTTTAGCAAAACTTTAGAGACTGCTTGATTATAACTTTAATATTTGTAGAAACTTTATATCTGTTATAAGCAAAGAAGAGTAAGATTTCTAATAATGAAAAAATATTTCATTCTATGTTCCAATTTTAAGGGAAAAATCGATATTAATATAAATAAAACTTACTAAGCTTATTGAAACAAAACAAATGCTAGAGTAAAAAAAAAGACGGCACAAAAATAATTTATTAACTAATACCAAGTTTGATGAGTGTAAGAAATAGCAATGAAAATTAATTCTAATACCAATTATTTCTCATGCTTATACATAAAAAATGGAATGTGATTGAAAAAAAATTTACAGAGTCTTAAACGATATTGAATCACTTGAATTATAAATAGTGATTTTGTTTTCTTAAAAACAGTTGAAACATATTTAAAGTGTTGTGTACAGCTGTTTCAGTTAAACTGAGATTAGAAAAATTTAAATTAAAAGTTAAAATAAATTTTTCAATACAAAGTCTGACTTGAAGTTAGAAAAATATTTTTTAAATTTTAAAGCTTTATTAACACAAATTTTGTTAAGAAAGTAGTTGCAACGAAATTTAAATGCTGCTTGTGACTAATAAAGAAATGATTTAAGTAGAAAACAATTTATAAATACTAAATTAAACTGCATTGAAATTAATTTGAAAACCCATAAAAAGTGATAAAAATTTTAAAGTGTTTCAATTTTGAATTGTTGAATGCGAGTTATTAACCCATTTTCGGCTGCTCCTTAACTACCGGACCAAAATTGATGAAACTTCGTCTAGAATCTATATATGGCCCTAAACTTTATCTGGAAAAATTGATTACCTCCACCGGTAAGGGTTGGGCGGCCTGATGCATTTTTGCACCACTAGCTGGATCACATACCTTCTCAGCCGTACCCACCCATTTTAACGCGCCCTCAATGAACATATTTTTTGTCACACAGCCAATGAACTAAGTGTGTTACACCCAAAAAAATAGTGATATTGAAAATAAAAACTACACACATAATAATTTTTTTTAATGTTTTTTCATTAAGTCAATAATGTATTAGTTTGAAAAAGAAAAATAAAACATAATCTGTTCTTTACAAACACTTTTTATTTTGTTATTTAAATTAGAGATCAAAAAAATTGAATCCAAAATTTATTGAAGCCCGGGTGTAACACACCCATGTTTATTGACAACGGTTCAAAACAGCAAACGGGCTCCAAATTTATTTTAACATAAAATTTAAAATTTATAATAGTTACTATTGGAAAGCAATTTTCGATATTGCAATTTCAAATATTTTTCCGGAATTTTCAAAAATTAAAAAAAAACCTAAAAATTGCGTTAAATCCAAATAAACGACCGAATCGACTCAAACTAAAAATAATGCATATTACCAAAAGTCCATACTAACATAATCCCTACAGTGCTAGATAGTATCACTTTCACGCACACCTAGAGAAAATTCTAAAGTTACTGATGCAAAAATGCACCAATAGCTGGCAATGGGTTAAAAATAATATGTTAACAATAAAGAGTTATAGTATCAATTTTACACAGAAATGAAAAATTTTTAAAAAAAAATAATTAAATTAAATGACACGTCAAAAGTGAGTTGCAAAACGATATAAAAAAATCATCTATAGAAATCTAATTATCTTACAATATTTATGTGTGTTTGATATTTTGAGTTCTTGAGTTCTTGAGAGAAAACGGATTTTAAGCTCAATGAAATAAATTGAAAGTGTTATTGAAATAAAAAAAAAATTGATAGAAAAGATTTGTAAGTATTTACATGTGAACATTTTCAAATCGGGGTAGTTAAAAAAAGATATAAAATAATTGGCTTAAATAAAAAAAAAATTAAAAATAATTACTAAAATATATATTTAAACTGCTGTGAAAGAAAAAGTGAGCATAAAGAAACAGTTTTTTTGCTAAGGAGTGTGAATAAAAAAGTTAACTATTAACTAAAATCATAAAAATCACATGACGAAACACGAATTTTTATAAATAAATTTTTTAAATATAATTATCAAAAAACAAAACAAAAAAAAAAGAATGAAAGAAAATAAAAATAGATCATTCAATAAATGAGAAAGCTGTATTTAATGTTAGTTGCAGCTTTTAAAGTAAATAAAAAAGTTTTTTAAAAATATAAACCATCCAACAAATATATTTTGTTATCAATTTAAACGTGCAATTCATTTAAATTAATAATTTTCCGCTTTAATATAAAATAAAGCTATAATTAAACTGAATCTCAGTGTCAACATAAGCTTTGCAAAAAAAAAAATAGAATGTAAAGTGCAACTTAAAATTTTAAATATATAATAAAAACAAAAAAATTTAAAATTTACTAATTATTTTTTTTAAATAGATTTTGTAATGATACAAAATGCTGAACTAAAGAATAAAATAACATTTTATACACAAAGCGATAAAATATCAACCAAATTGTTGCAGAGAAAAGACATTAAAAAATTAAGCTCTTTGAAAAAACTTGGTTTGAAAAACAGCAAGATGTTTTGAAACTGATCACAAAAGCTGCATAAAATATTCGCTTGAAACAATTAACAGTTCTGGATCATTTATAAAAGGTTTTGACTCTTAAGGTTGGATAACTAAGCCAAAGCAGCAAAAACATTAGCAGCGACACAAACAAGTAGAAAAGTGGATTTCCTTCAATAAAACATGGATTTGTCAAAGGATTATTTTTAATGGTACGCATTGTAAGTTAAGCTAAAATTGTTTTTTTCCTTATTATTATCAAAGTTGCTTTTAAAATAAAACACTATAGTTGAAATAAGTAGCTGGCATTAAAAGCTTTTTGCGTGTAATTGAAAATTTGCAGCACTTTGTGTTAAGCCAATCGGTCAAGGGTTCACTTGTAGTGGCAACCAATCGGGTAAGTAGAGTGAGAATGTATTTTCTGCTTGCAATTTAAAATTGCGTTATTATCAGGTATTTGTTAAAAGCATTCAGTTGTGTAAGATTTTGAAAAGAAGGGGCGCCAATCAACTACAACTATTTGCTTAAAAGTTTTATGGATTCTGTTTTGCTTGCGCCTTCTTGAAGGCTTAACAAAAACAGTTTTTGCTTGTAGTGTGACCTTTTTAGGTTCTGCTTAAAGCTAACTTTAGCTTAGCTGTTTGAAAATTTAAAAAAGGTCAACATTAAAAGCTGTGTGCTTAGAGTTTTTATGATATAAGCCGCCGAATGATATTGTTCTATTGTGCAGCCGTTTTTTTTACTTTTTTAGATGTTTACAATATTATTGAAATTAGAGTTTGTTTCATCTTCATTTATAAAATAGATTTCGATATAGTTATCTAAGCAAAATAAATTTTCTTTAAGTATCATTTCATAAGCATTTTTCTTAAAACACAAACTATGCTTTAGTTTTTATATTACACTTTCAACTTTTCTGGTCTGATTTTGAACTCTGTTCCTTTGCTCTGGCTTAAATTGAGAACTTGCATTAATTTTTTAATTCATTATTTTCCTTATGTCGTTATTTTGCTCTTTTAAGCAACCTTTACTTCATAATATGAAATCGATTTTTTTTCGTTCTGTACACCTTTATCAGCTGTTACTTATTTAACATCAGTTGAAAATTTTGGTCTTGCTTTCGAAGTTGTTTCTTGCTGTATCTCAAAAAACTGATTTGACTTTAATAAATATTTTTTCTTTAATTTTTTTTTCGGGCTTCTAGCTATAATTCTTAAATAATGTTTTTCTCACAGCAGTTTTTGTTATTCATTTGTGTATTTGTTCCTTGCTTTCATCTTGTTTTCTTAAACTTTTTTTTGTTTGCTTAAAAATCTTAACAATTTATTGATGCATGTCTTGGCGATGTGTTTTTTTGTTCTTTTAACTTGAGCTCTGCTGGGATTTAATTTAATATTTTTTTGTATTTAGGCTAATATTGAAATATGTACATAATCACATCTTTTTTCTATACTGATTAAATTTTGCTTGAGCTTGCTGTGTAACCTCATTCCTTGAGGCATTCATTGTACACAAAAAATAAAATAAAGTGTTTTTTGTGTAGAGCAAGCCTCACAAAAGTTGGTCGGTCAGTCGGTTGGTCGTCATTGGTTTGATAAAAAGGTGCAGTGATATTTACTACGGCTACAATGTCCTTAGATGACGGAGTTTTTCCTTGACTTAATGGTCTGCAAATTTTTGTTAGCGTGTGATTTTCTTCCTTTGTTTGTTTGTATGAAATGACCTTTAATAGTTTTTTTAAATTTACTGAGGCAGTGTACAGGTAGTTAGTGGGTGTGGCAGTATTAATTTCTTTTTATTAAAAAATATTTTATCTACTGGCAATGCTTAAATGCCAAGGCAATAAATCATGAAATTTGTGATACACGGCGTATGAGTAACTTTTAATTGTCTTCTAAAAATGCTAAATGGCAATAACGTAATGAGCGCACGTGTTTTTGTAATAAGATTAGTGACAAATGATGAACAATAAAATTATTTTGAAGCCTATAGTGAAAATTTTCAGTTGTTTTTTTTTGCAATGGCAAAATTGAGCCCCTTTTATTGAGAAAAAATTACTCAATATATGTTATAATAAAATTACTAACTTTTTTGGGGAAAAGTGTTTGGAAAATGTATTTTCTTACAACAACAACAGCGACATAGTTTTATTTAAATAAAAACTCTTAAGTATGATATAAGCACACGCGCAACATTAAACATACTTGAAAATACAGCGTGCCTTGCAATGCAACAGTTGCTCCGAGTACCAACAGCTACAAAAACTCAAGCAAGGACATCAACTTTTACCACTACAACGCAAATAATAACAATCACTATAACAACAACAATAAAACTAACAGAAACTAGCATTTGCTCTAGCAAAGTGGCTTAAATTAATTATTAATGCTTCGACAATAGTTTTGTTGACATTTTAAGCTGTATTTGCTGCAGCGCAATACAGTTGTAAGCAAAAAAAAAAAAAAAAAAACACAACAGCCAATGACATAGTATAAAAAAGTAACAAAATAATATAAAAAATAAAATAGGAAAAAAATAAGTAAACAACAGCGGCAAACAATTGGATTTAAGTGTCGCGCAGCACGCATTATAAAGTCTTTTTATGGCAATCAACTGCAGCTTTTGCTTTATAAGAAAAAAAAAATAAAATATAAAATGGCGAATTGTGGTAGCAACACATAGACTGGGTTTTAGTGTTTTATTGCGTAGATAGCAATAGTTGTGTATTTATAAAAACTTATGCTAATTATTAGCTTTATTATTTTAACTCATGCAGGGTTTTTCCTGCTGCGTAGTGTGCGCAAAATATGACAGAAATTGAAGTAATTTTGATTCAGTCATATGTTTCGAAGAAAAAGCTTTTGTTTTAGAGACAACTTCTGAGTTTCAAATAAATTCAACTAATAAATAATGAAGGAATTAAACACAAAAATTTATTAAATAACATTACTCATACGCCATGCAAAACATGTTGAATAAAGTGCTTGATAGCAAAGTATAACAGCTAAAATCGGAGCGGCAATGAAATAATTTTTAGGCACGTGTTAAAAGAATTAAAATTCTTCAGAGCATGGTATTAGAGTGTTTGTAAAAACTGTACTGTTAAGGATCGATAGTATTATTATTTTTAACGCAACAGTTTGACTTCATTCATTTGTGTAGCTATATCGTGATTTCTAACACTAAGTTTTTTAGTAAAGTGTATTTGTAAAATTATTTGTAACAAAATAGGAAATATTCGAATATCTTGCCATATGACATTGTTGAGGTTGTAGTTCTGGTGGATCATAAGATAACTGCATACTTGGTTTTTCGAGTCCATCCTCAAATTTGGATATATGTATCTAAAAACCCGATTTCTATTAGATGCGTGTGAATTTTATTGCATATCTCTGCTGTTTTTTAATTAACTGTTGTTTACAGTAAAGCTTAAAACTTAAAAATTCCAATTTGACCTATTTCTGGTCTATTCGTTATTGTATAAAAAGTTTTGAATATCCAAAAGTTTTGACCATTTGAGACCTGGAGCTTGTCTATTATAAAATGTTATTGCTACTGAAAGAATATAGAAATATCTCATCGACCTATTTTTGGTGTTGTTTTTTTTTTTGAAAAAGTTGCTTTCATGTTTTTTTTAAGTGTTACAATCCAAAGTTTTAAAATTTATTACAAAAATTTTTTAAGATTTAAGAGGAAAAATAAAAACTACCATGCTTTTAGAAATATGTTATACTGATGTGCCACTCAAACAAATCGTGTGTTTATGAAAATAATTTTAAAGCTGGTGTTTGATAAAATGATTCTGTATTCTTCACATATGTAGAACTTTATGTGGCGTCCATAGCCAAGAGGAAATATGCGTGGCCCGTAATCTAAAAAACTCCGGTTCAAGCCCCAGCTGAAACAGAATGTTTTTTTTGATTCAACTAATATTTTTGTGCATCCGCCACCTCTCTGCAGAAAATGGCAAACCTCAGAGAGTAAAAATTGCCATGTAAGGTTTCTTGAGAACATAAACTCGTCCAGCTCTCGATCATTTGTGTTCAAACATTTAATTACACGTACAACACAAATAATTAATTGAAGCTAGGTCAAAGTCCTTCCAAGGCACTATAGGAAATTTTTCCGATTTTCTGGCCAAAAGTCGAAATCAGATAGGCTAAGTTCCTAAATGCATTTATGCAATGCATCAGTGTGTTTTATTTTAGATTGGTGCTTAGTTTAAGTACGAAAAATGCACAACTTTGCTGATATTCTTAAAAATAGTATAGCTGTGCAGTTTTGGTTAATAAGTTTCGGACCAATTCAAAGTAAGCACACTGATACATTGTATTAATGCATTTAGGAATTCAGCCATAGTATCAACTAGAAACTTAGTATAGGAGAATGTTCGAGGTTGTTGATTTTAAATTTTATACCAAAAACTGAAAATTCAAAAAGGCAGAGTCAAAACGCTGACGAAATTGCAAAAAAGTCATCATATTTTTCTGAAACTAGAAACTTGATCGATCTTTATCTGAGACATTTAAAGGAACCAAAATTAATTTTAATATGTATGTGTCAAATTAGATTTTTCAGTTCAGTAGCATTTATGAAATGTATAGGCAATTCACAAGGCATGCCTTGTATAAAAGTTCTACAAAATACGACACGTGTGAGCATCCGTTATTTGTTGTGTGTCATATTTCTACCAATTCTTTTTTTTCGAACTTAATCTACCTTAAAGCCGTGATTTACTTCAATGTTAGCTTCGTTTATTGCAGAATGTTCAACGCAAATTATAAAGAAAAAGTAATCAAACATTCTCAATAAACATAGCTCGCAGAGTTGTTTTTGTTCTATTTAAATTTTGCATGTGAAACAACAACAGTTGATAAAACAGTCGTAAAAAAATAGAACACAATACGACACCTCGTAAATTGGCAAACAAAATATTTTTAAAAGTATCGTATTCCATTCGATTCAACACCGTCGTTTCAACACCGAGGCACAGTGGAGTATTGAACCCTCAAAATAGGTATCAATTTAACTAGAAGACGGAGAGCACTTTTGACCTTTTTTTAAGTCGGAATGGTCTAAATAAAAAAAATTGTCTGTCCGTCCGTCCGTCTGTCCATCTGTCATTCTTGCGACACAATGGCCGCATTCAGCGCAGACAACTCTTGTGAACTGTAATGGTAGCGCTACCTTAGTTCACGATGTTTTTTTCTAAATGTGTTGCTACTCTACACGTCAGAAGTTAGATTCTATTTAATTTTTATGTAAATTTAATTCAATTGCAAAGGTTTCTCACTTAAATTTGCTGCGTTATTTCTGCATTTATTAATTTAACAGCGTCAGTAACAGCATCTGACTGTTAAGCAAACAGTTGTATTCTTGTATTCAGTTGTAGAATTTGTTCGCTTGATTAAAAGGCGTTCGCTACTTTAACAGTTTTAGTTAGCGCTAACAAATTTGTACCATTCAGCGAATTTTTACACATCAGTTGCCAACTGTTGTCTGCGCTGAATGCGGCCAATAACAAACGTAATTTGAAAGCTATTGTAATAACATTTGTTATTTAGGCTTGTATCTACAAAATAAAGAACAAGTTAAAAAATGAACCAAAACGCATGAAAACCACGCCTACCTCCCATACAAAGTAACTTTATCAAAGCTGTAAAATCTCTTTAAACTCCACAAAACTTAATGTTTCTGAAATTTTTCATATGAGCTTTGATATTTAATATTCGCTCTAAGTATGATATTCAACCAAATCGAGTGACATCCAAGCCTACCTCCCCTCCCATACAAAGTAACTTTATCAAAACTGTAAAATCGCCTACCTCCCATGCGAAGTGAATATCAAAACTGTCAAAATATCAATTCGTTGGTATCTAATTAAATATTTATTCCTGAAACAAAAGTAGTCCTTAAAAATTAACTATATAAGAAAATACCACGCCTTCTTTCCATTCAAAGTTACTTCTAAAATTATATAAGTATATATCGCTTCCAAAAAACATTTCAATAATGACAAACTTTATTTGTTTTTCGTTAATTTCATTTAATTTTTTACATTATTTACTTTATTTTGTTCAGAAAATTATTTGGCTGTCATCTTCATCAATATTTCCGCTTTCATCACCACAATAAGCAACATCATCACCTTTAACATCAATTTCACAAATTTCCTCATGCTCTTCTTTTTCAAATATAAGTAAATCCAGTGCTGCTTTTAGAAAATGCTTTTTTTTCAATTTTTGATTGCTTGAAAAAACATAACATGTTATAATGTAAAATGTTATAAACAATAAACATAAACAAGTTCATATGTTAAGCTAATATGATGCTACCAGCAATGTAGGGTACAAACCAGTAATCTTAAATTAATAATGAAAACAAAAACAACTCAAAGATATTGTTTATTTAGTTTGTATTGATTGCTGTAATATTGTTTACCTTTTTCACTTAGCCGAAAATTATTTTGGCACATTGGTGTATTTTTGTGCAGTGAATTCATATTTAGAAACTGCTTTAACTTTTTATCGCGCAAACATTTCGCAGCTTTTTTTTCATTAAGTTTAATAAAAATATCCAAAATATGAGAAAAAAATAAATATTTTGTCCAACCCTGCCCTCCTCACAAATATATGTCTACACATATGGTCAAAATACGCGCATTTTTAACCCATTTTGTGCCGCTGTTATACACTCACAGAACTGGCGATGCTATCAAAACTTCGCTTCTTCGAGCCGTAATATTACGGTTCTCAAAAAATTTAATATGCGAGGCTCTGACAACTTCCATAAGGGCTGTTAGATTCCTGTTTAAGAGATGCTCTGCCAGTTTTGACAACCTCACAGAAAGTTGTAAGAACTTTTAATGGTGAGAGGAATTCGTTTTTGATAGCCGAGTTGTGGAGGGGTCATAACAGCGAATTTTGCGATGGTGAGAGGAATTCGGTTTTGACAGCCAAATTGTGGAGGGGTCATAACAGCGCCTTTTGCAATAGTGAGAGGAATTCGGTTTTGACAGCCGAATTGTGGAGGGGTCATAACAGCGCCTTTTGCAATAGTGAGAGGAATTCGGTTTTGACAGCCGAATTGTGGAGAGGTCATAACAGCGCCTTTTGCAATGGTGAGAGGAATTCGGTTTTGACAGCCGAGTTGTGGAGGGGTCATAACAGCGCCTTTTGCGATGGTAAGAGGAATTCGGTTTTGACAGCCGAATTGTGGAGGGGTCATAACAGCGCCTTTTGCTATGGTGAGAGGAATTCGGTTTTGACAGCCGAATTGTGGAGAGGTCATAACAGCGCCTTTTGCAATGGTGAGAGGAATTCGGTTTTGACAGCCGAGTTGTGGAGGGGTCATAACAGCGCCTTTTGCTATGGTGAGAGGAATTCGGTTTTGACAGCCGAATTGTGGAGGGGTCATAACAGCGCCTTTTGCTATGGTGAGAGGAATTCGGTTTTGACAGCCGAATTGTGGAGGGGTCATAACAGCGCCTTTTGCAATGGTGAGAAGAATTCGGTTTTGATAGCCATAAATCCCTATGTTGAGGTTGTCAGAACTTTTTCTATTTAAGCTACTAACCTCTGCGCTTTTGAGGTTATCACCGATTTCTTAATGCCGTTTGCTTAATAAAAGTGTTATTTTTAAATATTTTTAAAAAATTTTACTTTTCTGATCAAATAAATAAAAAATTTTAATTGTTCATAGAACTTTACAAACTATTTTATTTTTAATTTTTTTTATGGAACTTTAAAAATCCCATATTATAAACGACAAACCATTAGCATGCATCTGAAACATGCTTACAAATAGATATAGACAATGGAATTGTAAAACAGTCCATGCCTTTTTCAATACAATAGGCATAATATTTATTATCAAAGTAAAGCGATTATCAAAGTAAATACCGATTAACTTTAAAAACAATTTTTTTAATATTTGCCAACAAGCACGCTGCAAAGCCAAAACTAAGATGGAGAAATTTGTCTTTTGTGGTTTTAGTATCTTCAGTAAAAGCGTGAAAACCGTATTAAGGCTACAATAGCCATATTGGAGTTTCTCTACACGCAAGATTTAAAAGTTGGTTACAGTAGCCACAATACTGAATGTATCACAACTGTTACCACAGCTCTTATTTTCAAAAGACGCTCAACATAATTTTTGGTTTTTTTTTATGATTATTGCAGATTCAATTAGGGCTATGAGAGCTCTCATATAGTGCTTGCAATAAACTTTCAGCTAAGGTAACTTCATTTCATATATAATAACTCTAGTATGGTTACTACAGCCTCATCTTTTTCATGGCAGCCGTGTACGAATTTCAATAATTCCCTGAGTGTAGTAATAGTAATTTTTGCTATTTTCAACACTATTTTTTCTATGACGAAGTATACGAGATGCAAAATACAATGATTCACTGTTAAAGAAAATTTTATTGGCTTTCAGAAACTTATTATATTGCCCACCCCCTCCCCTTCATGGGTGTTACGTGGGGGTGTTGAATAAAACCTTACATATAGACTAATTTTCAAAAAGGAAAATGAGACATATTAAAAACAAATATTTTTTCAAAAGTATATTATTTTTGAAGGAAAAGGTACAAACATTTGTTTTGATAAAGTAACAGATGCATGCAGTACAAAAAGAAAAGTTCCGGAGCTATCAAAGTTAGCTGTTCGAAAACTCGAACAATGGCCATAGCGCACAACTCAACATCACAAGTTATGAGACTGAAGCTGGGTATATGGGAGCGTGTTTCGACACGTTTAGCTCCAGCAGTTAATATTCTTCGTAAGTTTGCTTGTATTTTATTCTATTGAGATCAGTTATTAAGTAAAGGCGGACTTGACCGCGAAAAAGTGCAATTAAAATAGTGAAAAGTGCTAAAAGGGTCCAACAAATAATTTTTTTTTTTGAAAATTATATAAAAAAAAAACTACTAAATATTTTCTCAAATTTATTTTTTTATTTGAAAGTACAATTCTTCCGGTTAATAATGAACAATAATTTCATTCAAATGGCTGCCTCGGCTGGCCATGCAGTAGCCTACACGATCGGTCCAATTTTTAAGCACATTATCGATTGTGTGCAGCTGTATTTCACCAATGGCTACACGAATATTGTCCTTTAAAGCGTCAATTGTCTCTGGCTTGTCAGCGTAACACTTATCTTTGAGGGCTCCCCACAAATAATAGTCCAACGGTGTCAAATCGCAGCTCCGAGGTGGCCAAACGACATCAGCTCTGCGGCTGATAATGCGATCTTCAAAAACAGGTCGCAAAACAGCGAGTTTAGCTTCGGCTGTGTGGCAAGTAGCGTCGTCCTGTTGAAACCAAATGTTGCCAATATCCTCCTCTTCAATTTTTGTGAACGAAAATTCGTTCAACATGGCCCGATAACGATCGCCATTGACTGAAACGGCCACTCCTTGCTCATTTTCGAAGAAAACTGGCCCAATTATGCCTCTGGACCAAAATCTGCACCGAACAGTGACTCGTTTTGGGTGCAGCGGCTTTTCAATGTATGCGTGCGGGTTTTCTGTGCCCCAAATGCGACAATTTTCCTTGTTTACATACCCGCCAAGATCAGAATGAGCTTCATCTGAAAAGATGATTTTTTTGGCAAAATCGGCATCTTCTGTAAGTCGATCGCAGGCCCACTTAGCGAAGCGAAAACGCATTGGATGGTCATTTGGCTTCAACTCCTGAACCAATTGGACTTTGTATGGCGTCATACCAAGGTCCTTATGCAAAATTCGTCTCAATGATGTCTCCGAAATGTTCAATTGTTGAGGACGACGGTGAATTGATGTTGATGGCGCTTCGCGCACACTTTCTGCTACAGCAGCAATATTCTCGGGTGCACACACTACTTTTGGCTTTTCACACTTTGGTTTATCGATGAGGATGCCAGTTTCTTTCGCTTTTTTCACAAGATAACGAACATACAGAGCTGACGGTGCTTCTCTTCTTCCAAAATCCGTACGCAATTTTCGCACACATTCTGCAACATTACCATGATTTTCAAAGTAATGTCGCAATATATCCCAGCGTCGTTCAAGCGTATACACAACCATATTCATTTAGCGGAAGGATAAAACTAATTATCTGTCAAATCAGACATGAGGTAAGTGTTACCATTCACGAAATAAGCACTAGATAAAAAAAAACGTTAGATGGCCGACCCTGTATTAAAAAAAAATATACAGCGTTATATATTTTATAACGTATACGTTAAAAGTAATGCAAAAAAATATGTATAATATGTAACCAATTTAAAAAAAAACGGGCACAATACGTTAATCTGCCTACGGTTAAAATAAATAAATTTAGTTCCATTCAAGTTTTTGGCTTATTTTTAGTCATTATTTCTTATATTTATCCACTTCGTGCGTAAAAGCGAAAACTCAAGAAGTGGCCATTGTTCGACTTTTCGAACAGCCGATATCGGCGAAACTATAGGCGATAGCGAAATTCAGACAACGGATTTGAGTTAAGGGAGCCCTAATTATCCTAGAAAAGTAATTTTCAATAAGAAATTCAAAAATTTTTGCAGCTTGGCACAAAATCGGTTAAACTTACTGGAGAAATATAAACAAAATAATTTAACAAAACTTTTCCACAAAACAAAACAAACACGATGTTTCAAAAATACCTGAGCAAGTAGGCTTCATTTAATTTTATTGTAGAGTTTGACTTTAAATGTTAAATAAAAAACCTTGAATATGAAGAAAAAATCACTCTTGAAAAAATTATTATCACAGCGAGCACGTAAACAGGGGAAAAAACTCAACTTTAAAAGAGCATTGGAAGTAAGCGGTAAAATATTTTGCAACAATTCTTTCACTTAGTAATGCATAATTTTTTGTTCTTAATCGGGTATCAAATATTAATGCTTACCTTAAAATTTTTTTTTTTGGATTAATCTACAGTTTCGCTCCCAAATACTTCACTGTGCGAGGTCGTGAAGTGCAACCAGCCAACGATAATTGTGTTTTTTACATCCGCTGATGCGGCTGACGCAATTAAAGTACAGTTTTTGAATAGAATAAAAAAATGATTCGTAATTTGTGATAGCGTTATAAATTTCACAATTTGGTTAAATAATTTCCTCGCCAACTTAGGGTCTTGATGAGTCTACTTGAGCTAGGGAAGCCTAGCTTTCGGAGTAAACCGAAATCTAAAAAAATATCGTATTCTATAATTATAAGTAAGATTCATTTAAAATAAAGATACTTTTTATTGTTAAAATTTTTTCCTATAAGACAATGGCCAAGTTTGTTTGCACCCGCTTATGTGCCGAAATTGCTCCTACTCGAACTAATAAATTTATGTTATTTCTCTTTCTTCCTTCTCTTATTTCTTTCCGAGTTTTGGAAAGAATATAATTTAGGACGTCCAATTTTGGACGCAACTTCTTTTTCCTCTTTCGATATTTCAAAATTACCTGTGACCCATTCCGCATGTTCTTTTTAAAGAGTTTTAAAGAGTTATGTCTTCGTTTAAAGTTTTTGTATGTTTTTGAAAAAGACGGGCATTTTCTTACATAATTTTTATAGAAGTACTTGAGACTTTTATGACATTGATTTTTGTTTGCAGAAAGCTGTAAACGGAATGAGTTTTATTGTCTACCGTTTTTTTTTTGCTCCAAACAAAAAAAAGTTAAAAATTATTTACGCAGAGGTTGCCTAAGAAAACATGAATTTTCTGAAAAAGTACACCGTAATATTAACAGTAAAGTTCAATTATACTACAATTTTAATATTTACGTTTTCTGTAGGTTAACTTAACCCAAACAAAATTTTGTATACTTATCCAAAATTAATAAAAAATCGCACAAAAAGCGTTTTTGTATAAAAACTATTTAAAATTATTGAACTTTGACCTTACCAAAATATAGTACTTACTATTTAAACTATTATTCACCCATTTTTACCCATGACATTTCAAACTTTAGCTTAAATAAAAGATGTGTACCAAATTTCGTGAGTTTGCTCGAGTAACGCTACTTTCAAGGCTCTTTACCACACGGAAATAGAACTTTGACAACAATAAAGTGCACATTCCCGTATTTTGATGAATTCTCTATCGGATAGTAAGAAAGAAAAAAAATTTGTAAATAACATATATACTTTTTGACTTTTGGCCAGCAAATCGGTAAAATTTAATATAATGCAAGGGCTGAAATGGCCAGCTTATTTTTTTACATGTAGAACTTTAAATGCAACATTGTTAATTGGTCTTGTTTTAATTAACAAAATTCATTATGTAAATTTTTATGTTTTGCATTAATAAGAATTTTATAGCATTCGTTTCGAAAGCATAAGGGCGCGTTCATAGCTGTTCATTTTGATCATAGTGATTGCTTATTCAACGCTTCACAAAATAGTTTCTTTAGCTTATTAGTGTTGATAGTTTATAGTGTGAGCGAACGAGATAGAGATATAAATGCTGAAAAGCATTTATAAAGGAGCTTTATGCTCGGAGTCAGCTTGCACTATCCACCATGAACACTTTGAGCTTTTTCCACGGGATTATATACAAAGGGTTTTCCAGCTGTACTTCTCAGCAAAAAGCATTCACTATGAACGCGGCCTAAGAAATTTAAGGACTAAGACATACATAGTATGTCTTAAATAAAAAACTTAATAACATTAATTTTTATTTGTGCTTCGGTGTGTGTTCTATTAAAATGAACAGTACAATAATAAAAATAAATTTTATTCGAAACTTTTCAATGTTTCATTTTTTTATAATTAAAATAAATAAATAGTTATTTTTTAATGCTAATTTAATACCTAAACAATTACCACACAGTCAAAAAACATCAATACAAACCTGAATTTCTAACAAAATGTTCAATTATTTACCCATTGCATATCAAATACTGTAATAATGGCAAATGAAATATTAAACTAAACATTGATATCTAAGAAATAAAACAATTTGGCATGCTATTCCATTTCTTGCCTCAACAATAAACAAAAAATTGTGAGTAGAGACACCCACAAGCTGAATACCAAAAATAAAAATAAATATAAAAATAAAAAAAAACACTTTTATATTTTCATAAACTAACAATCATAAAATCAATAACCTGAAACCAGTCTCATGCAACCCATTACGAAATGCAATGACCTGAAGGTGTACAATTAACATGATGATGACCCACAAGCAGCACAAGGAATGAATGAAAAGAGAAACAAAAAGAGAAAAACACGCACCAGTTAGTATGCTAAGAAGTATGCTATAAATAAAAGCATAACATTAAATTTGTTGTGCTCATTCGTGCGCTCCGGTATCAACAGCTTGACTTCATTCATTTGTGCTTATTTTTGTTTTTATATCGTGTTGCGAATTTTGCAGTTATTATTTTGTGACTCGTAGTGTCATTTCTTGTTTTTTTTTGTGTTGTTAGTCTTTGTCTTACATTTGTTGTTGTATGAATATATGTTATTGTAGTTGTTATAGGTTTTTTGTTGTTGTTATTACTATTGTTATTGCTGGTCGAGTGTTTAGTAGCAGTAACATAAAACTAACCACAACATTGGCTTTCACAAGTAACGCCCAACGTATTCGAGCTCAATGTAGAGAAAATAACATAAAAGAACAATAAAATGAACAAAAAAAAAAAAAAAAACAAAACAAAATGTTAAATTTTTTATGTGCTATAGTTTTGGGCATATTGTTTTCACTGGTAAAATTGCAAATCAATTGCACTGTAAACAAAAAATACCCAAGTTTACCAAATCAATTTAAATAAAGTGCTGCTTCTAATTTTAAAATATTTTGAAAAATAATTTCTGAATGTTTGATAGTTTAAATCATACTGGATTTTAAGTACAAATTCTAGTTGTTTGATAGTTTAAAATCGTTTATTGAGTTTTAGGTCAAAGTTAGAAAAATTAATTGATCTAACGAATCTTTCAAAAGAAACAACAACAACAACAAAGTTTTTTCAATATGAAAAGGAAAAAATATAAAAGGAAAAGGAATGCGCTAGCACGGGTATCACAAAGATTTCTGATGAAGCCTATATTAGGGCCGAAATTGCAATAAAATCAGCTGTTGATTTTTTCCTTTTCATAAAAACTTAAAAAACTTTGTTGTTGTTGTTGTTGTTGTTGTTTCTTTGGAAAGATTCGTCAGAACAATTAATTGTAATTTTTGGAAAAATTTCCAAAATTTTAAATTAAAATATAAAAATGTTTATATTTAATTGTTTTCAATTTATATGTTAAAATGTCTGTGTAAGTTGTTTTAACCGATTTTTTTTAATAATTTCTTTTTCTGCCGAACTAGATAACTAAAGAAAGACATTAATTAAAATACTTTTTTTTCATTATTAAAAAAAGAAGTAAATGATGTTTCAGGGTATTTTGTAATTATTAATACGTGTAATCTTAAAAAAATTACTTTATTATTATTGCATTTTTTTATATTTAATTAAAACTTTTTCGCAATTTTGCTCTTTTAAATCATGTTTAAAATTAGAAAAATCTTCAGTTGAAAATTGCGTTGTGTAAAAATCAAGAGATTGCAAAAAAAAAAAATGAAATGATGTAAATTTTAAATCATAAAACAATGTTTTTTTTATCCTTAAAGAATTCATAAATTTTAATTTTTTGCAATATATCAATCAATATAAGTAACAATTAATAATCTAGATATAAAAAATTTTATGATTAAAAAATGTATTTAGAAAAGTTACTATATTGTTTTAAATGAGTTTGAAAATTTATTTTATGTAACTATGACTGTATTAAAAAGATTATATAAAAAAAATTGGGACGTAAATTTTTTTATTTCAGATTTAAAAAAATATTTCAGTGAAAACCCATATGCCAATGAAATACAAAAACCCTCGGGCAAAGTCAAAAGTTATGTCGCAGAAAAAAAACCAAGGCTGCAGAAAAATTTGCTCTGACAAGGAGCTTTCAAAAATGTGGGAATAATTATAAATTTGCTGATCTTATATGTAAAATAATATGTACAATAATATAAAAAACCAATTATGCAATACATAAAAATGTTTAGACTTTTATTAGATTGCTTTTGAAGATTAGATTGAATTTGCTCATACTGGTGATATACAGTGGCTCACAGCTTATTTTATGCAGTGCATACTTTAAATTTGAGGGCTTTCTAAAAACTAAACTAACAGGAATAGAAAAAAATAATATAGTATCATTTAAAAGAACAAGATGTTTAGTTTACTAAATTAACTAAATTTATTGTAAAAATATATATTAAGTTGGCTTAAAATTAAGAAACCAGAAAATACTGCTTAATTTCATATCACAGCTTATTTTATGCAGTCACTTGTTATCTATAAATTTTTCGTATTAATTAATGATATCTGATATTTTTATTGTTTGCTATGATAGCCCTTGTTGTCCACAATATATATAAGGTGGTATGGCATTGATGCGACCAGTTTTTGAGTGATAGGTGGCGAAATATTTGCCCACTTCGTTTTCAATATCTCTTTCAGGTGGTTTTTGTTTGAAATTGGCTGTTTCCGGATGTTATTTTCCAATAAAGACCACACATTTTCAATAACATTAAGGTCTGGCGACTGTGCTGGCGGCGTCATCAATTGTGGGCAGTTGTATATTAGCCTGGTTTGCACAATACCCGCTTTGTGCTTTTGATCGTCATCCTGGTATAATCGGAAATTCAATTTTATACCCAGAATCTTTGCACTCTGCAACAAATTGTTCTTCAGGATCTGTAGGTAATTAAATTTGTAAATTGTTGTTTCAATAAACTGCAACTTCCCAGTACCAGCAGCTGACATTCAGGCCCAAACTATGATGCTGCCACCGCCATGTTTTAGGGTTTGTTTTAAGTTTTTTTTGTTGACCTCGGTATTCGGTTTTCGCCACATATAGCACATACCATCTGAACCGAATAAATTTGTCTTCGATTTATCTGCAAAAATAACTGAATTCCAGTACTCTGGGGCCTTGGACATATGTTCTTTGTCGTAGTTGAGTCTGCATAATCTGTTTTTGGGGCTAATAAACGGCTTGTTTAGTGTTACTCGGCCATGAAAGTTCTTTTTGCGCAAGACACTTTGAATAGTTTCAGAACTACACTGTTTGCTCAGGTCAGTTTGAACTTCAAAAGCCATCTTCAAAAGCTATTTTCCAAAAGGGATAGATTTTATCTCCGTACAATATGACGGTCGTCGGTTGCATTAAAAATTTTGTTTGGTGCTTCTTTGCTCTTATTGTGCAATCGATTCTTATGGACGAAGCGCTGGATGATCTTTTGCACTATAGAGGAATTGATATTAACCATTTCAGCCATTTTTCGCTGCGAGCTGCTTTTTTAAAATAGTATATAACCAATTCTCATTGTTGCAGCTTTGTGCGCGCTCCTATTTTAAATATTCATAGAAGCAGACACTTGAAGCAAAAAAATCAGACTAAAAAGCTAACACAAAGCAATTATAGAAACAGAACGAAGGCATAGCTAACGAAAGTACCGTTAGACAGCGCAGCATTAGAGTACCGTATCAAAGAGAAGTGACTGCATAAAATAAGCTGCGAGATGAAATTAAGCAGTATTTTCTGTTCTCTTATTTTTTAAACAACTAAATATATGTATTCAAAATTAATGAAAAACCTTTATTGAACGAGACTTTTTGCTCTTTTAAATGACACCATATTATCTTTTGTATACCTGTTAGTTTTGCTTTTATACAGCCCTAAATTTTAAAGTATGCTCTACACAAAATAAGCTGTGAGCCACTGTATTTCATATTAAGTGATAGGATGATTTAATGCAATGATATGTGGAGTATTTTTATTTAATTCAGTCATTTTTTTTTAAAGATCAAAGAACCAAGTCATACGCCTTATAAAAACAAGGTTTGGTCCTTGACCTAAAAGGAAAGTTAGGAAAGATTCGGATTCGAATCAGGGACCTCTGGGTTGATAGTCTAGCGCACTCTCCACTAGATTACAAAGGCCGATGAAAGGCCTTTAATATTTTTTAATATATCAAACAAGTGCCCGCCTCTATTAGCCGAAGCAAAAAGTACCGTTTCTGCTGCTTTTTCCATCACTCTTTCGAGCATCTCGGGTGGTATCGCGATGATTTTGGTACGAATTTTTGCCTTGAGCTCGTCAATGGTTTGAGACTTGCTAACGTATACTTTGACTTTCAAATATTGCTATAAAAAGAAGTCTGGAGGGATAAAAAATCTGAAAATGTGGGTTACCTGTCAATTTCGTCAGTTTATGACATCACACGTTCAGGAAATTTTCGTTGCAGAAACTGCACTGTACATAGCAGTGTGACATAGTGCACCGTCTTGTTGAAACCAGTACTGTCCAGACCTTTTCATACATTTGCCGGCAGACATAATGACCCAAAATCAACATCGACTCCCATCAAGTTTTATGTCTTCTCTGGAGAAAAATGAAGCGTTGTTTCGGTGTGAAGCGATTCATGCTTAAAATTGTACTGAATTGAAGTTTCTAAAAACTGTCTACTCAAGTTAATCAGCTGAATGGCAAAGTTATTAAAAGTTTACATACCGACATAAAATAAGGCGAACCTTGTAAGTATTGCATGTATAGCGATATTATAATTTGTTTAGTATCATTCACATATTTGTAAATACACTCTTAAGGCTGTGTTTTTTCAACAATAGTATCTTTTGTAACAAAGGGGTAGTATCTTTTATTGGCACCAAAGAGGACGTGAGTTTAAACCCCCGTATTCGCATGTTTCTATTTCATTTTTATTTTTTAAGCTATATTGCTAAATATTGATGTATATTTTTATATCAGAATTAGATAATTTCAAAAAAATTATTTTATTTTTTTATGAATTACAAAATTAACATAAATACATAAAAATTCTAGATCTTTTTAAGTACAATACTCTGCTGGCATAATAAAAACATAATAAAGTATAACAATGATAAAAAGGACGTGTCGGTATCATAGAGAAATAACAATTATTCCAAAGAACAAACAAAAATAAATAGTAACCTATATATATAAAATATTAAAATGAAACATTTCTTATAAAAAACATAATTACCGCGTCATAGCTTTAAAATTTTAATACTTATGGTTAGAAATATAAATGCACAGAATTTTACTGAGTAGAGTTACAACCAAAAGAGGTTAAAAAAGTAGCAAAGAAGAAGTAAAGAAAACTAGATTAAGATATATTTTTAGAATTAGAAAAATATAAGAAGTAAGGACAGAGTGATATAGTTGTAGTGCTTAAAGTGGATGTTTAGGAAAAAATACATAACCGACAATTTAAATTTAGATATTCATGCTGAGAGTAGAGTTTAAAGAATGAGGTTATGAATTCCATAGTTTAATGGCGTTAGTGAAAAACAATCGTTGAGTGTGTCAGCAAGTGAATTAAAGGATATAAAATTATAGGTCAACGTCATTCAACGTCATTCATCAGCGAATCGATGGCCAGATATAGAAAATTCGTAATTCGTTATTTTTCAAATCGAGTTTTTAACATATTACAGTAGATTACTCTCAAATAAGCTTCCCTTAAAAAAAAATCAGTGCGCTATGATTGCAAATTCGTTGCCTATTTTATATAAAAACAGTATTTGAAAAGTTTTTATATCCAAAGATTTCTAGATTTTGTGCAGTTTTTTCCTTCTCCTGTAAAGAAACCAAAAATGAAGTTACACCTTTTCCTTATTAAGCCATCATTATGTAAGAATATGCAAGTTTTGATTTTGAAATAATTTATTATGGTGCATCCTAAAATTTCTTTACAAATTACATTTAAAAAAAAAATTCGTAAAACTAACCTTTTTTGCAAACTCATTTCAGAACAAATTAATGTTCGGTTAAGAGACAATTAGGTTAGGAATATTATAAAATTATTACTTTCTGAGTTTTGAAAACGTCATTCTGTTAAAGAAAACGTTCATAAATGAATTAAAAAAGCTCGTTTTGCCTTATATAGATGCTAAATATCTAAAAAAGTGGTCAAGTGTTAATATTAAAATTGCATATCTAATTATCTAACCATGGTCAAGAATTCTATTTCAAAAGTTGGGCTCGTATCTATAAAAAATCTATAGCAGTGAGGGGACTACCGACCGGAATGGAAACCTATATATAAAATACTAGCATTCTCGGGCAAACATTGTCCTGCCACGGACCGACTTTTGTACGACTTTTCATGCTAATCGAAAAAATTTTTTTATATTTTCAAACTCTTTACCCGTTTGATTATTTCTTTCAAAATATTTTACATTAAGATAGTTTTTTTTTTATTTTATAATTAAGTCATTATTATATTTTAATTTAGTATTGCTGATATAAAAATAAAGTACAGGGAGCACAACGTTTTAGTAGATATCTTCCGGCCGCGCCACCTAGGAAGGTCTAAAAAAAAAAACGGCAGAGTTCGCTCTGAGATCACGATACGGTAACATCACGTAACCTTTAATTTTATGTATCGTCCAAACGATATCGTTTTGCTAGCTTCATGTATGACAAAAAACTGTCAAATGATATTATCGAAACGATTGATTGACGCGATAGTAGTTGAATATGGGATAGTATCGTTCAAAAGATAATCGTTTTAAAAGTTACGTGGTTGATTCCAGAAAACACCCGCATGCCAGCATGGAGGCCTCTAATACATCCTTGTGTTGCATATGGCTTCTGAATTAGTGTAAAACTAGCATCATTTTTTAAGAATAACTTCCAAGGTTGCACATGATTGCTTACGCTCCCTGAAGATTTAATTGCATGAATTGCATGCGCATTAGTGTCTAAAACTCTGACGCTCAACTATGCTTCTATAATTTGGACAATCCATCGATAACAATAAATGCGTGGATGGAAATCCTCTAAAAGAGGAATTTCGACAATGCAATGTATTTTTGCATTTAGCTCCACCATGTTACTTCAGGAGTGGGGCCAACCTCTTTAACCACCGCGTCTACAATCTCCTTTGATTTTGCACCAGCTGCCTTGCTGCGTACAATTAAGGACCATGTCTCAATCGGCTTTGCCTGCTGAGTAGCTGGCAAGGACACAGGTAGAACAGCCTGTGCCACCAGAAGAGCGGTCGCTAATACGCTACTCTGAACAGGAGACGAACTATCCTTTATTGCCTGAAACAGCTCCAGACTTTCATACAGACGCTCATTTTCGAAAATGACCTCTAAGTTAATTTTTTCATAGCGGCTAGCAACCACAGTAAACGCCTGGAAATGCTCACCCTTCATTTCACATTCGAGTGCTACTTTAAATAAGTCACCCAAAATTAATTTAATTTTTCTGATATTATCCATGTCAGAAACCACAACTTTCTTACCTTTTTTGTTCACAGCCTTCTCCGCCGATTCTGGAAGCTTTGACGAAGTTTTAATATCTTATTTTGCTTTGGGAGTCTTACCCACCGTTGAACCAGCAGAGTTAGATTAGACCAATCCACGAACTCCTTTTACAGCCTTTCCCTTTCCAACCGAAATATTGGACTTATCCAGCTTAAGGGCCTTTAAATTCCGACGATCTATCTCTATATGTACAACTAAGTGTCCTTTTTGGGGCACCCTTTGCTGGAAATCTACCAGCTCTAACACCCATATCAACACCTCCTTTTTTTGCCCGTACGAATGCTGAACTCTATCACACCTGGAAGAAACCCGGGTCCACATTTACCATCAAATTTTTACACCCATACCAATAACCAATTAAAGGTTTTCCTGAAGCGGGAGCTGCCTTGCTTGGACAATTGCCGGGTCGCCTTTAGGCTGCATATTGTACTCACTCTGCACAAAGTGAAAGGCAAGCACCAAAAATCACTACAATAAGAACCGCACACAATTCAGAAATGTAAAAGCGTCAATTAGACCAGAGTTGTAAATCCCAACTGTTGTTGTAACCAACAGTTCAAAAGTCACAGGAGTAACAGTTTGACAAGCACTAGAATAAATCGAATCCAAAAAGTTTGAGAAGCAATGGATTAATTACACAATCTACGTTGTAGAAGCACTGTAATAACCCGCTTGTAAAAATTTGTCGGATTTGTGTGACATTGTAATGCAGAACTGTAAGCGGAAACGAAATCTTGCTTGTACTCTCATCATTTTCTTTTCATTGTAAAAACAACAGTTGAACTTTATTTGTCTGTGTAGTAATATCGTGTTTTTTAACAGGAACTTTTGCAGTAAAGTGTTTGTGAAACTTAATCTTTATGTTTAAACCAGAACAAAGTTCTATATATAAAATAAAGTATTATTAAACATTAACTCTGAAGTGCAAGATAAAAGGTAAAAACTTCGTTCATTAAATTGTACAAATTATTGTGGAAATAATTTGTGCGTCATTTTTTGTTTCCCCCTATTTTGTGCATACCTACTTACATTGTCGCTTACTGTGTAAGGTAGATGTCATCAGTGTTTTAGTGGCCATGTCCAAACAAATATAAATTAGTATTGTAAACAGTCTTCGGAGGCCCCGCAGCTACATCATATATAAGAAATAATTGGTAACATCATGTGTTCATTTACCACTGGGAATCAGTGTCAAGCTTATTGACGAAAGCTACTCCCTGCAATGATGACGCAAACCAAAGATTTACCCTCCACCAAAAATCGCTCAACGCGCCTAAAAAAGTTATTACTTCAAAAAATATTTTTTTCCCTGAAGACTAAAATTCTGACTGCATCCTAAAATTGTCGAAGAACTTAACTAATCTTTGCGTAGAAAAAAAAAGTTAATTTCCGATATGAAATAGCATAAATTAGGTTTTTACTAATACTCGAAAGATATATTTTCTTGTTAATCTAACTTTTTCCGCTTTGTGTGGCACAAAAGTATTTCGTTTAGTTTTACTACAAAGTTATGAAAGTTTTTTTCGAAAGTTGCACCAATTTTGCTTACAGTGCATGTTGACTTAACTTGACTAAAGCTTTTGTTTTTCAAGCACTATTTCGTGGTATTCTTTTCAGCTATTTTTGTGACGCTATTTTTTGCTGTTTTATATATTTTAGTGTTATTGTTACTGTTTCTGTAAGCAGAGTGCTTTTGTCTTCACACGGATTTATCGAGTGTGTAAAAGCGATGAAAGAAAATATTTCATATATATGACAATATGTTAAACTTCTTTTATGCTTAATTTTTTATTATTATGCACTGTGCTGTGCTTTACACTGTTTCTGTCAGCAACAGTAATGTTTCATTGTGTCGTTTACAAGTGTTTGTATAACACACATATATATACAAATCTCTTTAAATACCAGTATATGTGTGTGTGTATTTTTGTGCAGACAAACACAATATATTTTCAATAAAGTTGCTTAAGCTTTGGCACACTTTTGCCTGGCATACTTCATATTGCAGCTCTATATGATACAGAGCTCTGAGCCAGATCCATTGTTGTAGAATAACAGCAGGCGTCGTCTTTTTTTAATATGTTTTTGAATTTTGGAGCTTATGTGTTTGATATTGTTGTAAAACTCTTTTGTGGAAATTCAAAGATTCCTTTTATAGATGTTTGTAAAATATGTATTGTATGCAATGTGTGTGTGTGTGTGTGGTACTATTTCAATTTTCTGCTACTTAATAGAGCTCAAATATTTGTGATTAATAAAAAAACAAAATAAAACCGAGTCAGTAGGGTTTGAAAATAATCGAATTTTCAATGTGAGTAGAGATGTTTACAGAAGTCTTAAAACGAAATTATTTTTCAGCACTGTCATAAAAATTAAGTTGATTAAATTTTTCTCAGACAAAAATAAAATTGGATTTTTTGGTAAATTAAAATCCAAGAACATAAACTAATTCTATTTGAAATAAAAGCATTTTTATGTGTGTCTTTTGAGGTGAATGTTACAAAAAAGCGCTATCCACATAAAAGCACGCTTAAAGTCTGACCTATTAAAACTTTTTTGCATTTTTTTCAAAGGTTTTAGTTATAGGTTTATTTGTTATAAACTTGTTAAAGTTATTTTTTCAAAAATTGTTACTTTTTGTCAAAGTTTTCAATAACTTTATTAACAAATATTCATCTGTTCCTTTAAAATGTCTGCAATTAATTATTAAACTGATGTCAAAAAGTCTCAAAGTGTAGCTTCAATAAGCATTACACTACTTACAAAGTCCATGCTATCCTTGTGCTATGCAATTAAAATTTACCTCAATTATTTATGATCATTATAATTGATATGCCGGAAATGCTTGATTGCAACAATTTGATTTTGTAGCTACAACAATTTGCAGTAAAGCAAAAGATTCTTAGAAATAATTTATGCTTCAGTTAAGATTATAAGCATAAAAGGCAATTGCTTTAAACTTGACTGAATTAAGTACTTTTTTGTCGTTCTTTCGATTTGTTAAATTTAAACATTATGAATTATTTTAAAATTCTCCAGGCAGCTAAGACTGCAGGCATGCAGCATTCACAGCATTGCAAGCAACAATTACAAATTTCCATTTTTGGCTCCTCTGTTTGCTTGCCTTATTTATGCAATAATGGTTTTACGCTATTTTGACTCCTTTGCAGCTCGCTGCTGTAGCGGATTAAGTTTTTAAAAACTTTTTGTTGGGATTTGGTTACTGCGGTGTTGGTTGATCAACAAAAAAAATTCTTAAATTCGTTGCAATTCCTTATTTTGGCGTATTTATTTAACTTTGCATTTAGCACCAATTTGCCGGAAATGGCGTTCAGTGTCCTTGCTACTTTCAGTTTCTGCTTTAACACCGCTACTGTTTAATATACCTGCTACCTGCTGCATATTTTTGCCATTAACTTTTTTCACCCTTGCATGCTTCATTTGCAATTTTTAATGGAAATAACGATTAGCGTAAATAAAAAGTGATAAAATAAAGCAAAAAAAAAAAATTGCATAAAAGTCAGAAAGAGAGCGAAAATAAGAAAAAACTTAAAGCTATATAGATACAGCGCCAACATTGCTTGTGCTGTGCATAAAGAGTATAAAACTGGCTGTCTGTCCGTACGTCTCTGTCGGTCTGTCTTTTTTGGCATGACAGGCAGGATGAAACGGATTCACCTTTAATTACTGTTGAGGTCATTTATTTTAAAAGTTGCTGAGACGAATGAATGCACAGCAAGCGCTCAGACAGCTATTATATAAATTTTATTTTTCTCAAGTTTTTTTTTAATGTTCTTAAAATGATTAAATGTGAAAATTACTTTATTTATCGTTTGGATGCACAGCGCTTTTGTTAGCTTCTATAAGTCAGAGTTTAAGAAAGCAACCATTGTTAAAATTCTGGACAAAGTCGCATGGCAAAAAATGCAAGACAAAAGGTTTATGTACTGAAGAATTTTTTAATGAGGTTAATACTTTCAAATGTAAGAGTATTTTGTACACAAAAAAAGCTGTTGTTATTTTGAAATAGTTCGCTATTTATTTTTTTATGAAAACGTAATTTAAAAATAAAATCTTAAATTAAGTTATTTAGAGCCAATGGCTGCAACGACCTTTAGCTTATTTTTAAGTTAATCAATTTATTCAATAGATGGAGTAATAACAAACTTATAACATAAATTTAAACTAAGAATTGCACATTTTATAGGATCTGCAAAAAAAAAAAAGATTCAATTTATTTAACTGAAAATTCTCAAAATCATATGAAACTCAGATTCATTAAAGATTTTATGCATTTCACATCGTAAATGAAATTCAAGAATTAATATTCGTGTTTTGATTTTTGTGAAAAAATTTCACTTAATTGGCATTATACGTTTAAATAAAACTTTTGCACACATGTGTAGTTTCTATGGCAACAATAAAAAGAAAGAAAGAGGAATGGCTTCATTCAAATAACCTGCTGCTTTTCTACATGGCGAAAACGGGTTTTCTCATAACCATAACTGTCATTTTGAGTTTTGTTTCAGATCAGCAATCAGCGACCTTAAAAACTTATTACCTGGCATTTTTATAAGGATTTTTAAAGCATTGTGAGAGTTATGTCCTTAAAACAATAAAATAGGCTTAAAGCAAAACTTGGCTAATCAATAATACGGTCACAAAAATCATGTCAAAATATGATAATAGCTATTAGACATTATTGGAGAAAAAATTGGGATCAGAATCTATTTGTTCTATATTTGATTTGTTCATACAATTCCGCATTTCGTGAGAAAAAATTTCAGATAGTATTATTTCTCAATCGAGACAAAATAGTCAAAATTGAAACTACAATGGGTCTAAAAGTCCTCTGCGGGTTATATGACTTGTTAAATGAAAGAAAACTCTCAGTGTTTTAAGGCAGAAAATTCTTTTTCCTAACCCATTTTCTACCAGTGTTCGATTAATCGAACGTATAATTTGTCCATTTTCAATAATTTTTTTAACTATGAAAGTAAATTAAATCAGGAAGATCGTTGATACCATATATTACTTTGTATCATCCATATTCACCATCATCCTACACGATTACAAGGGGGTGGGGGGTGTGGTTGAAAAATACCTAGCCAATAAATCTTTCTTGTAAATAATATTAAATATATATGTTTAGTTATAAAAAAGAGAGAAATTATGAGGTCTTTTAGCCAAAAAACAAAGCTATCTTTTGCAAAAAAAAATCAAGACCTGGCAACACCTGGATGACACAGGTATGAGTCAAAGTTAGTGTTCGATTAATCGAACATTTTCGCTTATCTCATACCATAAATTCCATACAAATACGCTATGTCAGATTTTACCAGCAAAGGACAGCGTCTCACCCATTTCTATTGTGTTAACACGAAAATAGAAATGGGATAAGTGCCAAGTTCGATTAATCAAACATTTTATTTTTTGACATAACGAAAAAACGGATGGATTTTGACATTTTTTATGACGGATTTTGAATCAGGCGACCCTAATTACTTTAGAAATATACTTTATAACAAAAAATTCAACAATTTTTGCAGCGCGGTAGAAAATGGATTAAGCAGTATTGCTTAATGGAAAATGCAGTAGGTGCTTTCAAAATGAATAATGCATGATATTAACATACATACATTCCGAAACAAACTTTTTGAAATTAAAAACCTTTATTTTTATTAAAATAACTATAATGTTAACTTTATTTTAAGAATTCAAAGCAAAAAATTCCGTAACGGCAAGTTCAGACTGGAAAAGCTACATAGCATAATTTCTAAAAAACTGAGCACAGAACTGAGATACAGTGGCTCACAGTTTATTTTAAGCAGTGCATACTTTCAATTTTAGGGCTTTATAATAACGAAGCTAACAGGAATAGAAAAAAAATAATATAGTATCATTTAAAAGAACAAGATGTTTAGTTTACTAAATTAACTAAATTTATTGTAAAAATATATATTAAGTTGGCTTAAAATTAAGAAACCAGAAAATACTGCTTAATTTCATATCACAGCTTATTTTATGCAGTCACTTGTTATCTATAAATTTTTCGTATTAATTAATGATATCTGATATTTTTATTATTTGGTATGATGGCCCTTGTTGTCCACAACAGATCTAAGGTGGTTTGGCATTGATGCGACCAGTTTTAAGTGATAGTTGGCGAAATATTCGCCCACTTTGTTTTCAATATCTCTTTCATGTGGTTTTTGTTTGAAATATGGTATTTCCGGATGTTATTTTCCAATAATAAACGGCTTGTTTAGTGTTACTCGGCCATGAAAGTTCTTTTTGCGCAAGACACTTTGAATAGTTTCAGCACTACACTGTTTGCTCAGGTCAGTTTGAACTTCAAAAGCCATTTTCGGAGCTGTGAGTCTCGGGTTAGCCTTTATCTTCCGTTCAATATGCCGCTCGTCAGTTGCATTGAAAATTTTATTTGGTGCTTCTTTGCTCTTATTGTGCAATCGATTCTTATGGACGAAGCGCTCGATGATCTTTTGCACTATAGAGGAATTGATATTAACCATTTCAGCCATTTTTCGCTGCGAGCTGCTATTTTTAAAAAAGTATATAACCAATTCTCGTTGTTGTAGCGTAGTTTTGTTTTTATAAAGCCCTAAAGTTTAAAGTATGCACTGCATAAAATAAGCTGTGAGCCACTGTAAGTAAGGAACTGATTATCAAGAGAACGTCAGAAAAATGGAAATGTTTTACTGTTGTAGACGCTTTTAATGTTGTAGAATCTTATTCTGCATGGACTAAAATCGTTCATTTACATCAAAGATGTAGTTATTTGAAGTAGCTTACCGATGATTAAGCTAAAAAAAGACACAAATCACAAGAATTGGACACCATTAAACAATAGTAGACGGAGCAAAATATACCCTATAAACTTAAACAAAGTTAAGAGTATGGTAAGAAAATTTAAAAAAAAGAGTTCCAATCCAGAATTAAAAAAATATAGAAATAAATTTTAAAATTACATAATATATATATTAGAGTAGGTCAGCCACCATAAAAAAAAGTTTGAACAAACCACCCTCCGTATTAAAGATGACCTCGAGCGGATTCCAAAAACAAAACTTTTTTCAGGCCACCGGAAAAACAGCCGAAATGTTTTTTTATAACATAAATTTATACTAAATTTTTATTTTTTTTGGCAAAAAGTAAAAAATTTAACGATTAAAGTTTTCTATATGATCTTGTTATTTATTATGTTGATTTTCTATGATTTTATTACAAATTCTAAATGTTTGATAGTTTAAAATCATTTATTAACATTTAGAATTTGTATTTTAACCATAGAAAATTAACATAAAAAATTTAACAATTTTTAGTTTTATGAGAAGAAAAAAAAATTTAAGGGGGGCAAATCGGGCTAATGGGCTTTCTAGTAAAATATGACTTCGGAAGTGAAAACGCTCTGAAGGGGAAATGTAGTTTTTGTTAAGTCTTTTTTAACGACATACGATTTTTTAAGATCGGACATGTTACACTAAAGTAATAAAAAAAAATACTATTTCGTCTGTTTGTTTGGGTGGTTCACAAACATTTTTTTTTGTTTTTGGAATCCTCTCGAGGTCAGCTTTGGTATAGGGAGGGGGGTTTTTCAAGCATTTTTTACCCACTCTTATATGTATATTTTGTATAGAGCATATAAAAAAAAAATTCAAAGAACAAATAGCAATAAAATGTGGTTGACTAATTTTTAAGACAATTTTCTTTTGAACAAATTCTGTAAAGATTTCAATGTAATAAAAAAAAGAATGTCCAGCTCTTTAAGATTATTTCAAATAAATATCCACTGAACCATATGCAAGGGTTTTGCTCAAAGTAATAGTTTTGAGTACGTTTTCGCATAGAAATTTTATTGTGAATTTTTGTTTTTTTTTTTAATTTGCATGATCAGTGTTCTTGCTAAAGAAGCTTAAATTCGTGAAAATTTATTCTATAAAAAATTTGTTATTATTAATAAGTGCATTTCTACAGTGCGTTTCTTCCCAGAGAACCAAAACTACCACTTTTGAATTCATTTATAACTCTTTTCGGGTAGAAACGTTCATTTTCGGCACTCATAATTCGTCGGACCAAAATGCCTCCCAAAAATTAACCTTGTTTTGTTCGGAAATGAGTTAAAAAAGAACCATAAATTGTACTTTTTTGTTCAGAATGACTTAAAAAAGAAACATAGAAAAGTTATTTTGCGGCACTCTGAAATGAACCGTTTTTGAACCAATCGCCGAACGAAAATGCCTCTCAGAAACGAACCTTTTTTTCTTCGGAAATGAAATGAGAAATGAATCATAGAAAAGCTATTTTTCGGCATTCGAAAATGAACCCTTTTTGTATCAATCGCAATCGCCGGGCTGAAATGCCTCTCGAAAACGGACCTTTTTTGTTCAGAAATGAGTTAAAAAATGAATCTTTTGCATTAATATTATTTATAAAAAAATTTATAGAATATTAAAAAAAATAAATCTTTCGTTTATCATATATTGTAGATAATATGCATGTTAAGTAGATCGGATCGCTTTTGTATGGGGGAAAAAATAATCAGCCGTTCGTGGTCTCAAAAGTAAGAGGAACTCATAAAAACAATTTCTGCATACTTTTTTTTTTAAAATCGAAGAAAATTTATCGGAGCGTTTTTGATTCTCCTGAAGGTCCTGAAGGTTTTGTTAAAAAACATGGTTTTTGCTTGTAACTTTTTATTTTTCAAAAAACACATACCCAAATCTTCAAAAAATAGAAATTCCTTATTTATACCAACATTTAGGTAAAAAGGAATTTTTAAATTATGTTTTATTATAACACTTGTTGACCATATAACATATAACTTTTTGCTATTTTTAAAAGCACATTTAGTTAAAACCTCTATAAAAGACACGATTTCCATTGGATTTACGTAAAATTAATCTTTTTGGAAAAGAATTAAAAAAAAATAGAAAAAGAAAGCCGCTTTAATATCTCGTGATAATCACAAAAAATTTCAATCACTTCAAAATTTATTATAATAATAACAAAACAAAATGTGTTTCTAAAACAATAAAAAAATATGTTTTTATAGGTCAATAAGAGTTATCATTTTATGAGCTTTGGACAAGGGGGCATAACAACAACATGCCGGGTTTCAGCTCGTAAAAGATAATAACTAATTTTTTAAAATTTCCTAGGCATAAAAGAAATGTATCTTTTAAGCAGATTTCTAAAGTCGATTACTTACGTTTAGTCATTTTTCACACACAGATTTGCTTTAACCGATATATTAAAAAAAGGATACTTTAATTCCTTTCCAAGAAGATCAATTTTAGGTAAATCTAATGAAAAATGTGTCTTTAACAGAGGTTTTAACAAAATGTGTTTTTAAAAATAGCAACAAATTATATGTTTTGAGGTCAATAAGAGTTATAATAAAACACAATTTAAAAATTTCTTTATGCCTAAATGTTTGTATAAGTAAGGAATTTATATTTTTTGAAGATTTGGATGTGTTTTTTGAAAAATTAGAAGTTACAAGCAAAAAACATGTTTTTTTTTAACAAAAAAAACCTTCAGGAGAATCAAAAACGCTCCTATAAATTTTCTCCGATTTGAAAAAAAAGTATGCAGAAATCGTTTTTATGAGTTTCTCTAACTTTTGAGACCCCGAACGACGGAATTCAATTTCATTCCGGTCTAATGTATAGTATTAATATATAGTAAAATAAAGTAACTATATTCTATAATAATAGTTAAAAAGAAAGGTCCCAGCGGATTACTTAATGATTGTAATGAATTCATTGATATTTTAATTGAAATTTTTAGCAAAATCTAAATTTAAATCAAACACTTCATTTGTACCAGTATTTTTAAAAATTTTTACCTTATGTTTGGACCATAGTTAAACATGTAAAACATAAACATAAGTAAAACTATTGGTTTTAAAATAATTTGACAGGTAGTTCAAACATAAATTGACACATTTTAAAAATAGCTAATAAGTAAAGTTTATTATTATGTTGTCAAGGTTTTCTTTCGATTTGGGCTTGATCTAAGTTTCTAATAGAAATTTTGAAATTTTATGATAGACTTGTTGATAGGTGAAAAGGAAAATAGATTTTCAAACGTGTAGCAGTACATCCATCTCTCTTCTTATGGCGAGAATCAATTTGCACTGGTGAAAAAGTCTATATGACGTTTGTATGAAGGTTAACATTTAAATTTACTATTATAAAAATATCAACACAGGTTTAAATTATTCCTTTTTTAACTCATTTTTGTTTATAAAAAAGTAATATTCATGATTAATTTCTAAACTTATTTATGAACAAAAAATGGTTCGTTTATGAGATATTATTTCTACTGATATGAAAAAAAATTATTAGTTTTTGAACTCATTTAAGAATGCAAAAAAGAAACATTTTGATTCGTTTCTGAACTCATTTATGAACAAAAATAGTTCATTTGCGAGGAATTTTAAGCCTCTAAAATGATTCTTTTTCTTAAAATAAAATAAGTTTTTAATGAATTTTGCAAAAGCAATATGGTTTTTATGTATAGGAAAATTTTTCACGTATTTAATCTATAGCGAGCACTTTTAAGCTACAAAACAAAAAATTCAAAAATTAAAAAAAAAAAAAAGAAAATTCTATCCAAAAAAGTTCGGAAAGCTCTCACCTTACGCAAATCCTTCGCCTATGGTTCAGTGGGTAAACTCGTTTTAGAACACATCAGGCTAGTTTTTGAGAGGCCATTCAGTTCGGCGAAAGAGCTAAAAATGGTTCATTTATGAGTGCCAAAAAATTACTTTTCAATAGTTTTTTTTCAATTCGTTTTCGAACAAAAAAATGGAAACTTTATGATTCTTTCTTAACTCACTTCTGAAGAAATAATTGTTCGCTTTTGAGAGGCATTTTAGTCCGAAGAATGAGTCCAAAAGGGTTCATTTATGAGTGCCAAAAATGAATTTTGCTACCTGAAAAAGTTCATAAATGAATTCAAAAAAGATAGTTTTGGTTCACTTGGGAAAGATGGAAACAAAATTTTTCAAAAATGAATTTAAGTCTCATTTGTCATATATGTCTATTAGGATGACTCAAAAACATTTTTTTTGGTGCTTTGACAGATGTCCGCGGTTTTAATACTTCCATTTTGATAGCCCACAGTTGATAGCCTAGTTAACAAGAGCATTTAGGCAGTTTTGAATAATGTCTCTTATAGTAGACAAGTATGTGTTTTCCAGAGGTAACAATCGCAACGTCATCTGCATAAGCTATCACCTCTAGTTCCAGTTTAACTAACAGTTAATTTACTGCTAGATTACAGAGTAGTGGTGAGAGATCCAATATCTTAAAAATTTTAAATCAAATTTTTTTAATAAAACCTTTAAACCGTTACATAACTTATTTTAAATATTTTATTACACCGGAATTAAAGACATCTTAACAAATGTTAAGACTCTAAACTTGCATATAGTTAACTCTTACTCTTAAGATTTGTATACGTAGGTTTTTTTGTAGTTTTCCTTCGTAAAATTTATTTCTCCTAAGCACATTATTTACTTTGATTATAGTTACTAACTACTAGCTGGCCACTGTTATCCACAGCTTCACTACGGACGTTGGTTTTTATTAATCTTCCTAAGACAATACATGTTAAATATATATAAATATGCCTTCTTTTCTTTTATTTTGGAGCGCCGCTCTGCATTTATATCATCACCTAAAATGCAAGAAGGCGCAACAACACATTTTATAAATTTACAGGAGAAGCAAACAATTTTCTTAATTTCTTAAGTGCTTGTTCTGAGGGATTTAAGAGTTATGTTTATAAAAACGTTGTTTGTAGTTGTACGAGTGCAAAACTGCAGGAACATGTATTTTGATATGATGCATCATAATCAATCAAAACATCAATTTTGAATTTTTTGTTATAACGTCTTCTTGCGTTTAAGGTTATAAATCGCCTTGCTCATTTGTTTTTTTTCCGCTGTGCTAGCTGAGCATAAAAGAAAAGAGAAGAACAACATGGCGTTTATTGAAACTCTCGCAACACAACCGCGTGAAAAGAAAACGGTTAAGCAATGCGTGGCAGCTGGAATGATTTCCGAAGAAACTTAACACTTTAATTAAATATACTCGTTATAAAAATTTCGAAAAAATATCCCTAAAAAATTCTGAAGCATAAAATTATATTTTAAAACTTTTTTTATCAAAATCAGCCCAGTAATTTTGGAGTAGAGTTATAACATTTGCACTTAAATTTTATATAATAGTATGGATTAAAGAATTAAGATCAAAACCAATTTTTGTAAATTGAGCGTTCTTTAGAAAATCATAACGATTTTTTACTACCAATAATCAATAAATTAATTAAATGTTGAGACATCATATTCTAATACAAAAAACGCAACTGTCAAACTTAATTGTTTTATTTAATGATATAAAAATATTAATATTAAAATATTACTACGGATTTACAAACACTTGATAAAACATGCAAAACACACTCTTTCCGACCTACAATAAAATAACAATAAATGACAATATTAACTTTTTGGAACGAAGTTTCTTTCCGCAGCTAGCGGGTAGTGCGATTTGATAGAAAAAAAAATCAGGTAACAGTGTGATTGTTGTATGTACGCGTGCGAGTATCGAGCAGACTGCAAACTACCCAGTGGGCAAAAGCATGGCTTTGAAGCGCTTCTAGCAGGCCATCATATGGATTTCTTAGCCCTTCTGCACTCATATCCAAGCCCATTAACTTTTTTGTATGAAACGAGAAAATTTTGTAGACCCTCCTCTCTCACAACTTTAAAGAGCCGACATCCGCTTCGATAGAAGCCCTTTTTGTGAATGTACGTTAGAAAGAAAAGCAATAAGTTATTCAACTTGAAATAAAAACTGCTGACAATTTCCGGATTTGAACCAACGTCCTCTCATGTGGCGATCCGACATCTTAGCCACTCGTCTACTGAAGTTGTTAACAATCTTTAGTTTATTTTGCATCATTACAAATGAAAATAAGCTTTCGGGAGGGCGGTTTGAGACCCAGCTCTGTAAAAAATTTGTTTTTTTTTTGTATTTGTTTTAAATCCAAATTTTTTCACAATTTTTTTCTGTTTTTCTGAAGACACAAAAACAGAATGTCAGATCATAGTAAAAACTAAGAAAATAACACTAAATGTAATGAATCTTTAGAAAAAATATGGCAACATTTAAGTCACTCAGAGAGAGATCCGTCAGCCGTCAGAGAAACATTAGAATAGATTCTATTCTGGCGTTTTCTATGTCGCACATTTCTACTGCGGTTTAATTTTGGCGGTTGCATATATTTTCATGAATTTTGTTGCACGGCGAAGCTGACAACCGACAACCGCTTTGGTTTTGTTCGGGGTCTTAGATTTCGGAGACCTGGGTTCGAGACCCAACACGGACCAAAAAATTTTTTTGTTTTTGTTTATTTTTTAAATTTAGATTTTTTTAAATTGATCTGATCATTTATAATTTTTTCTAAATCTTTTCAAAAATTTGTGCAAATAAAATAATATGAAAAGATTATTCTCCAAACTTTCAAAAGGTAGGCCTTACAGAAGCACTCATCAATACAGCGAGCATGAAAGGTATATTGACGCCAATAAAAGCACTACAAGCATGCCTTCTTTTGCGTAGCACTAGCTAAAATGCCCACTGGGAAGCAGGCGAGTCGCATTTGTTATTTATATTTGTGTGTTTGTTTTAAATCACTCTTTATTAACAACTGCCCATGCACTTACACTCACGCGGCCGAGGTTCAAATCTACAGATGGTGGTAATTTTTCAATTTAATTTAATGCTAGTAATTATTTCACTTCAAAAATATGCTAGATTTCAGCAAAAACTAATCAAAATTTGCTATTCCAATTTATAAATAACTTAGCAAATATGTGTTTGAATTAAGTAGAAATTTGCTTTTACTCTTTAAAATAACTTTAATCAAAATTTTGTTAAATTATTATAAACTGAAATAGCAAAATTGGATTAGTTTTTGCTGATATCTAGCACAATTTTGAAGTAGCTGATAGTCATGTGCAAGTTTTGCTTAACCATAATACAAATTTAGCAAACAGTTTTCTCCATGTACTAATTTTATTTTAACATACTTGGTTTTAGAAGGCATTTTTATGCTGTTAAGGGTTTTCTTATTAAAAAGAAAAAGTTAGTATGAGTAATATTAATTAAAAACAATTTTACGTCTAAAGGTCGTAAATGAATGGATCTAGAAAAACGGCCAGACTCGGGTATCTTTTTAGACCTTCTTTAAGAATATATAGGTCTTGCTGAGTTAACATACTTTCCAAAAGTTAATGTTGTCGAAAAGTAAATCCGTTACGATAAGCCATAAAATAAGTAAACTTTTTAGAATTTTTATCATTGTGGAAAAAAATGTATGTAGGTATGAGTAATGCCAGTGCCAATATGGCTGATTTTTTTCCTTACATAGGTACAAAAACTTAAACACAGTATAATTGGCGTAGATATAAGATTGAGTTAGCCATTTTTTAAATTATTATTGCAGTATTTGAAATAATACTTCTCTACAATGAATTTGTTTCCTCTAACCAAAAAAGAATCTATAAATTAATACTTAAACACAAAACCTTAGCCCCTTTTTTCCCGACTTTAAGACAACACATTCGAATGAAACTTATATCATTCTAAAGGTCTGGTTCATGCCAAGTGCACAATATAATTTTAATTCAAATGTTTTGTCCTTAAGAAACGAAAAATTAGAAATTAAAAACACGTTTTTTCCATATAAAATACAGCATTGCTATGTGAGCGTTACTATGTGAGAGCAAAATGCGAGAGTGAAAAAGAACAGAGCTGTATGGTTGTTGTAGCTTTTTTTCCTATCTTTTTAGACACATTCACACAGCGTTGCTGAGACAATATCAAATAAAAGGTGCCTTAAAAAAGTTCACGATTAAAGCCTAGTACTCTGTTCGTTTACGTGAAATTTCTCTGGCAATATCTATTTATTTGTTGCGTGAAATTTCTGACTTAAAGTTTGTTGCGAGGAATTCCTATGGCAACGTTTCTCAGAGAGACTCAGAGAATAAGTTGGGAGATTTCATATGTTCTTTATCTTTTCACTTCAAAATAAATAGGCAGTACAATTAAATTGTCGTGAAAAAATATTGCTCAGAAACATGTTGCGATAATTTCACGCAGCAGAACAGAGTATTGCTCTGACGAACATGTTGTGAAAATTTCCACACATGTTTCGCAGCTGTCACTTTTTGTATGGAGATTTGAGTGGAATTTCACATGAAACTGAACAGAGTACTATGCTTTAATTTAAAAATGAAATGCAGATTTATTGATCCAGCATTGATATTTTTATTTAATAGTAAAATATACATGTTACGGTTAAATCATGGTAGAATAATTACCAGGAAGCATTGAAAATTGCTTATTTTCTTTTTTACAAGGAAAATGATTCTTGTCAAAAGCGGCTGTTAGTGAAAGAAAGCAAAAATTGAAGGAAGTGTTAAAACAAACATAAAAATACAATGGTCGCATTCATAATAGTTCCTATAACAAGCATTTAAGGGTGGGGAGGGGTTCTGATATTTATGACAAAATGTAATATTGGAAGTAGGGTTTGAACATTTATGACGAAATGCGATATAAAGAGGGGTCGGTTGTGCGAGCGTTACGTCAAAAAATATTTTTGTTTCAATATTATATTCAATATTTACAACAAAACTTTTGAAAACAAATTCGTTGCTTATGTAGGTATTTTCTGTATATATAATACTTATTATATATATATATAACACATTTGAAGGCTTAGGGGGGTTGGATATTTGTGTCGAAATGTGGTATTGGGAGGGAGTCATTATTTATGGCGAAACGTGAAATAGAGATGAGAGGGGAGGGAGTGTGTCCGTCGTGCTTTACTTTACAAAAATATTTTTGTTAAAAAATTTTGTACATCCGATGAATTTAATTTTGGCAGATGAAATGCTTTATAATTTTACCATAAGATGGGACAGTTGGCAGAGTTTCCACCGTAGGCGATACTTGTTTTATTTAATACACTAACATGTTTGAGTGAATAAAGCATATTTTGAGTAAAAAGACATATGACGTGTGAAAATAATAGAATACTACATAAAATGCATGTTGCTGGTAGCACTCACTCATAATTTTAATAACATCATTAAATCAAAAAGATACGCAAAAGTAGAGACATCATACAGCTGCTGCTAGTAATGAAAAGCATACCGTGAAAAGGTTGAAAGAAGAACTTTTGCAGAATGTATCTGCAGCGCAGTTGAAGAATACAAAGATTTCTGTACTTGCAGTTGTGCTCAAAAACTTGTTAATTTTGTTCGTTTATATTCTTACTCTTAGCTCTTAAAACTCTGACTGGCTGACTGACTGAATGACATATAAAAAAGACCGTGGGAATTGCGACTGCATTACATATAATTTCTTTACTAAATCAAGTGTCAAAGTGTTGTAGTTTTCATATTTTTGCTACGTCGCTACGCCATGTTGTGCGGAAATAAATCGCAAACACTACAATTCTTATGTATGAGATATGAGATATGAGAAAAAAAAGAAGAAGCAGAAAACGACAGAAATAAAATATAACACAAAAATTACTTAGTTACAAAGGGACAGTTGAATGTCACCAGTGATGGTTGGTGATGTCTGGTGGTGCCACCGTTTTGGCTGAAGACAAGTATCATGTAGATTTTTTCCATGTACAAGATATTTGTTGTTGCAGATGTTACAGTTTTATCTCTTTTGCAAATGCGTTTACATTGCTCAAGTATGTGTGCATAGTTAAGAAAATCCGTCAATTTGTCAAAGCTATCTCATTATTGTTCCAGCTTTGCACACATGTACAAATATATACATGCGTATATAAAGCTCATTCCTACATTCATGTGGCTCTTGGTGTTGGCTTCTTTTGAAAGCATTGATTTATTATTGCAACATTTGCTGGTGCGCTCGTGTGGAACATCCAGCGATATCGTTTATAGTTCGTTCGTCGCAACAAGAGGCATGATCTAAAAGTGGCAAGCAAGTTGGTGTGGGAAAATGTCACATTTATCATGACTGCCGTTTATATATTGTAATATTTTGGGCTTAAGTTGATTCTGTTCATGGTCACAGTTAGCAGCTTTACCAGCCAATCTATAGCATTTAATTTAAGTACTTCACTTAATTTATTTAGTATCGGTTAAAGCTCTATTTTTAATTGCATATTAAATACTCGACTGCTCACTCTTTGTTGCCAACCAGTAAAACTCTTTAATAACTTTATTCCATCAACATATTAATTTTTAATGTTGTTCATAATTCGATTTTTATTAACAGTGAAAAACTTAATGTGGCATCAAATTTAAATGGCGTGCATGACAAAGCAAATGCTTGCTACCATGGTAGCTGCGAATAAACCAACGGGACAAGATTTAAGCTTTACTGAAAAGAAAAAAATATCATGTCATATGATCTGCTAAGCTTCTACTATGTACACCATGTGGATTTTTAATTTTTTATAGTCGTCACAGGAAGTCGTCTGGCAGCCATTGTTAACTCCTTGAAATAGTTTAAGTTTCAACCACATAACAGGCTAGTAGCTAGATCTTTGCTATTGCAAATTTTAGATATAAATATTGTAAGTACGTTTCGTTGATGTTTTAAGTTTACGCATGCATGCTTGAATATTTAACAACGTTGCTCTATTCTTTGCCACATATGATGCTACAACTGAGTAATTTCCGTTTCCTGCGCTGGCATTGGCAGTGCACTCTTGTAACATGTTATTTAATCAAAATTGTTGTTGTGGCAGCTCATTTCTATTTAATCTAGCAAATGTTTCAATTAACGCCGATTTCACGTGAAAAGCGTGTGTGTGTCATCTGTGCGTCAGTATGGGTGTGCGTGCTATCGTGCTTATGCATGTGAGTGGGCTTGATGTAGCTTTAATAATACATTTCAGGCTTACGTTAACAGCAACGTCGTAACTTTTAAATGAAAACTACAAATCACACACTTTCACACATACACACACTCACAAGGACACATCGACGCACTTTCATTTGAGTGAAATAGCGGATATCGAGTTCATTCGTTTCAACTTCCTGTGTCTGTTGCTGTTGATGTTGATGATGTTCTTTGCCAGTTTTTGTTTATTTATTGACAATATGCTATGAGTTGGTGTGGTTTTGTGGCCTTGTTTTCACTTTGCTTACATATCTGCCTTATTCACGCTCTTGGCCAACTTAATAATTACTTAAGTTTCTAAAATATTTACAATTTAAATTTAACGCAATTTTATTTACCTGGTTTCAAGTTTTTCTTAAGAATTTCTTCTGAGCTTTGTTTATCGCAAGACTTTTTATTTGTCCTTTGAAACGAGACATGAATGTTGCTGGTGAGTTGGGCAAGTAGGATTGTTCAAGAATTGTTCAAGGATTGTTCAAGAATTGAATATTGAAATAAATGAAGAAGCAACTAGAACAGATGGCAACCCTTGATAGAGTTGATGGCGGTGATCTATAAATAGCCTACTGCTTTGAAATGTTATATGATTAGCAGCCATACAATTCATAAGAATGAATTCCAGAATCTGCACATTCATATGCTAGTTTAAACAGTGAGTTGATCACAGCTTAATCACTCAAAGACTACTGAAGAGGAATATGTAGCGATTTCCGAAACAGACTGTCTAGTCAGCTAAGTGATTGACTCTATACAGAGTTGTTGTTGTTGTTGTTGTTGCCTTCTTGAAAACTTACTTGATCTAAAGCTCACAATCTTAATTCATGTAATTATTCAATAGATCATAAAAACTAATTAACCTAGGATGGTTCAAGTTTTAGTAAAAAAACTTTTGTGGTAATTGACATTTAAAAAACAATAAAACTTAAATTTTAATAAACATAGTTTTTTTTTATTTTATATTTTTTTTTAAAGATCAAAGAACCAAGGCATGCGCCTTATACAAACAAGGTTTGGTCTTTGACCTGAAAGGAAAGGGATAGATTATTTAGGAATTGATTGGAACTATACGTGAAATATTGATTAGGGGAAACACCGCGAAAGAAAATTTGAATTGCTTTTTTTAACGAGGCTAGTGTTATGCCTTAACCTCGGCAAGCATTTCAAGCCCTTAGTTGTTCCATTCCCTTCACATTTTCCACAATTTAGTTGTGGATTTTTAGTTTTCCATAATTCTTAAATGTAGGACAAAGAAAGAACAAAGAAAGTGAAAAGAACCATGCCCGAGCCCGGATTCGAACCAGGGACCTTTGGGTTGAGAGTCTAGCGCACTCTCCACTAGACTACAAAGGCCGACTTAGTATATAGAAATATACTTAGTATATAGTATATAGAAAACAAATATATTTAAATGTAGAAAGAAAAATTGTACTAATAGTGAGTAAAAAAAGTGCATTCAAAAATATTTGTCAATTACAACATAGTTCGAGAAAATTTCATTCCATTAATTCAGTTAAATTTAGAAGTAAAAATACTAGAATTCTGTTTCTGAAGGCATATAAAAAAATTTCTACTAATTTCTATTACTTAAGATAAACAAATGTTGTAAAAGACATCGATTCTTAACAAAAATCCGTTTATTTCATATGCGTTTCTCTGCGGCTCTTGAACAAAGTTTTTTTTTTAGGTAAGTACCAGCTGAAAAATGCAACTTTATTTAAAATATGGCATGCAGAGCGCACAACCAAAGCAAAGGAAACCTCTTTGTTGAATTATTTAAAAGCAAATGTAGAATTAATCAATATAACGGATAGTCAAGAACGGATTTTAGTTAAAACGTGTAAAAATATAGCATTAAATATAAGCAGAAAGTGGAAAAAGTGTTGTAGAAATGAGAGAACATTCAAGGCAAAATTTGATGGTTGGTTAAAAGGAGAAACAACACTTGAAGGCAAAAAAGCGGCATTACAATCAAAAGGTGGTCGTCCTCGTGTACCGTTCAATGAAAAATCAGATCGTGCTAAAAGAAGAGCAGCTTTCGAAATGTGTAAGACTTTATCGAAATGTGTAAGACTTTATCGAAATGTGTAAGACTAGTGTGTGCTTTTTACACTGTGGAGCTGAGGAAGGCATATCTGTATCAGCCACTGAAAATTCAAATACGGATACTAGCACAGATGAAGACTCCGATTTGGATGCCAGTGATAGTGGAGATGAAAATAGTAACTACTTAAGTCCCATATATTCTATCATGCTTGACAGCTTGCATCTAGACAGAAACGAATGAATATTTTCAATACTATTTATAATTTTTTGTAATATTGATTTTTTGTTTGTTTTTGTAATTGAATTGATTGATTTAATTTGACTTATCTTTAACATCTTTTTAAAAAAGAGTTAATATTAATAAACATTCATTTTTAAAATCAATAAATTCTTGTATAAGTTTATACTTATAGAAATGGGGCGTGGTAAAATCTCATAATATTTTGATTTTTGCTATATAATGCGCCAAATTGCAATAAAAATTTACTTTTAATGTTTATTTTAGGTTTTTGCTACAAAAAGGTGGCATTGTGAAGTTTGCGGAATACCGATTTTCATGCAAATCTTATCCGCCATTTTTAATTTTAAAATGTAAGCATAAAATTTTTAATTTGTGTCGGTAAAAGTCTTTAAATGCTGATTTTCAAGTACATCAAGTACATGTTTATCCGACGATATTTTAAAATATTTGCTACCATATTGTATTCGGCATTTTGAATTTAAAAAATTTAACGTCAGATTCAAATTAAGCAGCCTTGAAAACTCCAGTATACCGACTTTCAGGCAAATCAGAAGACCTTTTAAAAATGTTGCCGCCATATTGGGTCCGCCATTTTGAATTTAAAAAATTTAACTTCAGATTCGAAATCAGCAGACTTGACCCCACCAGTATACCAATTTTTGGGCAAATCAGAAGAACTTTTAAAATTTTTGCCGCCATATTGGATCCGCCATTTTGAATTTTAAAAATTTGACGTTAGATTCGAAATCAGCAACCTCGAAAACTTCCGTATACCGATTTTCATTCCTATACAGTGATGCTTTATAGTTTTGGCCAGAAAATACGATCATTTTACCCATTGTGCCGTGCATCGACATATGGCAGGCAGTGCACTTGGCCGTCTGCTGGATGAGTTCGGGGGTGAAGCGGGGGTGAAAATTTAGAGAGGATGCAGAGCGTAGATGTCTTGAACCCTTGAGAGCATGATGATGTTATGAAAAAGCAGTGTTGCACATTCTGCACATTAATGCCCTGTTTAGGTAAAACAAAGCCTTCGTGACAACCTTCGTTCGTTTTCCGACGTGATCATCCTAAATTGGGTCTTTGTAATTTTATCTTGCGTCGTCGTCCAACATTACGTTGCTTACTCTCAACGTCAGCACTGGTCAAAAATATTATTAACATATTGTAAAAGTTTAGCATTTAGCGTAAAACTGACAAAAATCTTGAAAATCTTATAAGGGTGTTTTTTATGGAGTGATACAAGTTTAAATTATAATAAGACATAGTAATTTATTTTTAATATTAATGAAAGAAGCTTTAGTAAATAGAAAACTTTATGACTTTTTATATATGACTTGGGCTATGTGACCGCCATGGCTGGCGCGTACATGGCGCAATCTGGAACACCAATTTTCACAATTTTTTCGCAGCATCTGCGGCCGTATCTCGCCGATAATCCTTCAAATGTTGATTTCCAGGTGTTCAATTGTTTGTGGTTTATCGACGTAGACAAGTGATTTTACATAACCCCAAAGAAAATAATCCAATGGGGCTAAATCACACGATCTTGGGGGCCAATTAATTCTGCCATTTCGTGAAATTATTTTTTCGTCAAAAGTTTCCTTGAGTAAATCAATTGTAGCGCCCGCTGTGTGGCATGTGGCTACGTCCTGTTGGAATCACATATCAGCAAGATTAATGCCAGCTAAGTGAGGTAAGAAAAAAACTTCGAATCATGCTCTTATACCGTTCAGCATTAACAGTAACATTCTGACCATCATCGTTTTTGAAGACAAATGGGCCAATAACTCCGCCAGCCCATAAAGCGCACCAAACAGTAATTTTCTGTGGATGTAATGGTGTTTCGACAAAAGCTTGTGGATTCTCCTCACTCCAAATACGACAATTCTGTTTATTTACGTACCCATTCAACAAAAAATGGGCTTCTTCGGAAAATAAAATTTTCTATGGAAATTCAAAATCAATATCAATTTGTGCTTCATCCCATTCGCCGAATTGGTGGCGCATACGATGGTCGTTTGGCTTTAATTCCTGCACAAGTTGAATCTTGAAAGGTTTTAAGCTAAGATCTTTTCGTAAAATCTTCCATAAAGTGGAAGGACACAACCCCAGTTGCTGAGAACGGCGACGAATTGATTGATTAGGATCATCTTCAATGCTTTCCTGTACAGCGGCTACAGATTCTTCAGTGCGCACTGTTCGGCGTCTCACGGGATGCACATTATTAGTAACAGTAAATGTAGTCCGAAAACGATCTATTGTTCTTCGAATTAGCAGCTCTTAAGGACGATTATGTACGCCATAAAATGGACGAAGTGCACGATAAGTTTGACGAACAGAACCATTATTTTGATTAAAAATTTCCACAATTTGCACGCGTTGCTCTGATGTAAATCGATCCATAGTAAAATGTCAAAGCAAACTAAATAAAAAACAACTATGAGCTGTTAAATGAGTGGTCAAATAAAGCAGTGATGCCAACTCAAAGTGGTATCACTTTATAAAAAACACCCTTTGAATTGTTGACTTTTGGTAGACATTAAACTGTTTTTAAATTGATTGTGATAGTTTTTCTTTTAAAATAGATTGTGTGCACTTCTTTGTGGAGGACCGCAGAAATTTACTTTAGCAGATGGCGTTCCATTTTTCATCTGCTTTTGCTCTACTAGCTCCAAAAACTGTTAGCAGCATTTTCCATTTTCAGAACGATAATAATTTTACTCTCGTCAAATTGTGACGTCTCGTTCGGGGGTTTTGCTTACAAAGACCCAACTTTACACTAAGGTTACGTCTTCGTTCGTTACTGAGTCAGCTGATTGCCGCCTGTTGGACGATGCGTTCATGAAATAGACGCATCGTTTGTTTTGCCTAAACAGGGCATAAGATGATTTTTCCCTAAAAGGGTTTTTATTTTTTGATATAGCTACAAAAAGCGATGTTGCTTTGACGTTTTATTATGTCTTACAGCGCGGTTTTTCACAAATTTGTTTGTTTTGGGTTAAACTTTTGGGTAAACGTACATCATTTAATATTCAACGTTGAAAGATAAAACATATGCTAAAATATCAGTTATGTGGCGAATATTGATTAAATTGCATAACATTTTTTCGAAGATACCATTAGAACCTCTCACATTGTAGAATATCAGCCAAATTTTGACACTTACTTTAGCGTTACATAAAAAAAAATATTTTTTTTTCTTAAAATGTTTGAAAGTCGAAAGATTACAGAAATTTTTTGTTTTTTATCACAAAATGCATACTCGATATGGTAACTGGATTAATTTACGAAAGTATTTACGATTAAAGTTAAAAACGCCCGGTTGTTTTTATCACTGAGGATGTAACATTGTTTTTGGGCGGCTCTGAGCGCAATTTTCGCAATGCAGACGCTCATACTAGGGTTATCAAGCCACTATTTTTTGGAGAATTCAAACGATATATTTTTAATTCAACATATTAATACTACTTCTATGAAACATAATATTATACTACTATTTATAATATTACCTCAAGAACAATATACAGAAGATCACGCCTTAAGTGCGCAGAAATGGCAATCTACTGCGCAGGTCTACGTCATATGTGAAAATACATCCAAACAAAAATATCACATAGACAACAAACGAAACTAAACAAATGAATCTGATTGGCTAATTGGGAAACAAATGAAATACACCCAAAGAAACAGTCAAACGGCTCTCAAAACAAATCGAGCAACATAGCTATTTTTTGTGAAAGGGTCAACACGGAAGCTAACACCCCAATAAGATATAACATTTTTATCAAAGATAGTAATAAAAACTATTTAAATTTTTTCTGTAAAAGCGTTGTTTTTTGATTTAAAAGTATTTCTTTTAAAAAACCAAGATTTTATAAGAAAATGAGCAGATTTTTAAATCGAATACCCTATTAAAAATTTTTTACTACGTTTTTTTCAGTCAGTTCGACTCTCTTTTCTTTTGCTCTTCTGACGTCACATGCACGTGCTCACAAAGAGAGCCGACATGCGCAAGGCAGAATCTATTTCTATATAATTCTTGATATAACCATTTAAAATTATAGAAAATTTCTTCTTTAAACTTGACCTTAATGTGAAAAAAATTTTAAATTCAATTTAACCGTTCAGTCAAAAATTAGTTTCTTGGAATCACTTACTTGGAGAATATATTTATAAGTTTTTTCCTTGCCTTGAAAAGCTATCTACATCTCAAGATTTGAACATTTAAAAAATGCTATAGAAGAACCTGCTTTGGAAAACAAACTTTAGCTAAGGTTTCCCGAAATCTTTAAAAAAATTATGAAGTATACCCTTGTTTTTAGCAGGTATTATTGCAAAATAAGAGCAGTATTGCAAGAACATTCTCCTGCGAGAAACTATTTTCTTTAATGAAAAGGCACGAACGATATATTAAAAAAATTGTTACTGTTTTTGTAAGCCAAGCTTTGACTTAGATTTGTAGTACTATTAAAAGAGCTCACAGCGCAATCGTGACTCAAGCCATAAATAAATTACACTCCAAATTACGCGCCAAAATGAAAAAATTTCTGTAATCGGTATGTCAGTATTTTTTTCTTATAGATTTCGGTCAGCTGAACATGAAAATTGCAATAAAAATTTTTTCTGTGGATAGGTTTTTGAGATATATATTTTTGAATTTTTGACCCGATTTTTTTTGGATATAGCTCTTCAATTTTTATTGACCCATTTGGTTATAATAAATATCAAAGTAAAGAGAAATACATTTACTTTCAACTTAATTCATTCATATGCTGTCGCCCATGCTGCTTGCTGCGGGCAGGCAGAATGCCCGTTCTTTGGACACCCCTAATTTAATAGAATAATTTTCGTTCATTGAAAAAAGGACAGAAAACATATTTAAGAAAACATTGTTTTTTAAGACTATTTTGTTTAATAATTAAATATAAAGCAATCATTATTCTATTTTGTTTAATTAAAAAAATAGCAAGTGTAGTTTTTACAAATTTTATGTTGGAATTAAACTAAATTTTTAATTTACTATATATTTTTTTCTAAATTTAACAAAGTACTTTTTGGACAACAAATAAACAATTTTTCAAAGAATTTAATTTTATGAAAAAATAAGGGTTAACTTTTTCAACTTTTCCTTCGACTCACTATACGATACATCGTTGTAAATGGCTTTTCTTCATATCTATATCTATTAAGGGTGACCTTAGCAATAGGAAGATTTTTGAAAAGAAATTTTCTTAAGATGGATGGTTGAAAAACCGTTCATTTTGATGTAAAACAATTAAAATATCAAATTGTAAGTAATCAGAAATTATTTACCTGCCCATCGAAGCGATTTAAATTTGAAATTGAAAAACATATGAGCATTTTTTTGACTTTTTACATATTACTCGATTGTTTGCACATAAAACCTTGTTTTGTGCCTGGTATGCACTTTGTTTGTTATTAAATTTTCCTAAAAATGAGATGTAAAACTTAAAATTCAGATAAAAATTTCTAGAGTTTTGATATTTTAATTTTTGAAAAAATGTCTTTTTTTTCTTGTTGTAGTAAAAAAAAATCTTAAAAATTAATTTTTGAAAACATTCCAATAAAATGCTCTTGAAATGTTTTCTGAAAAAACATTTAACTCAATTACAAAAAATTATGTGATTACGTTGAATAACTTGGTCGTTAGGAAATTTTTCACTAGAAGTGTAACATTTTGTAAATTTCGAGCTTGGGTATTTTTACGAAAAAAAAATCCTCAAAAATCCAAATATGCGCAATTTATAAAAAACGGCTTAACGGGTGACTCTAGCATAGTCTTAAGCCATTTTGTACGAAAAACCAAAATTCGGATGAAAAAGTTATAGCTGTTGAAACTTGATTTTTTTTTTCAAAAATTCTCAAAGTTCCTGTTTTTCAAATATTAAAAAAATCCCAAAAATCAAAAAATTTAATTTTTTACCACTGCCGTTGGTGTCGAAAGCGCTGCTCGATTAAAAAACACTTCCTCATGGAATACAATATTTAATTAACTTATATTTAATGTAGATATATTCTGCACAATTGAATCAATTAAAAATTTAATATAGAAAATTTTGCCGATTTTTTTCCCTCAATCTTTTTAAAATTTAATATGGCGGTGTGATCCGATTTGGTCATCGTTCGTTTCTGACTCGATTTTAGATATGTTGTGCTGGTTGAAATGGTGAAAAAAGATAACTCACATATTGCATGAAAATTAAAATTGTTAATTTTTGGGATTTTTTTAATGTTTTTTATCCTAAAACCAGGGTATGATATGTTGGCAGTCCTGGAATTAAATTTTTTTTAAGGAAAATCTAAAATATTTTTTTCATATTATTGAAGTGATTTCGAATGCGAAGAATAGTTTAATCGATTTTTTTTTGATTTTTTTTATAACAAAATAAGGCACAAAGTAAGGTTTTATGTGCAAACAATCGAGTAATATGTAAAAAGTCAAAAAAATTTTCATATGTTTTTCAATTTCAAATTTTATCCCTTGATGATGGGGTAAATAATATCCGATTACTTACACTTTGATATTTTCATTGTTTTTACATCAAAAGGAACGATTTTTTAGCCATTCATCTTAAGAGAAATAATTTAGAAAAATAAGGACACCCTTAATATCTATACTGTTTTATAAAATTGAAGAGCAAATTTACATTTACCGTTTTACTACAAAAGTACTGGGCCGATTTATGAAAAAGTTTTTAGTAACATTTTTTTTGCTATGAAATTTTAATAAAAAATATATTTAAGTCAGGCAGATGGGCTAGCGCTCGAAAATTTGAGGTATTTTTAGTAATTTTTTAAAGTTAAAATATTGAAAATGTGTAGGTTTGTTGTTACACTCATTCATCATAAAAAAAATTATTTTTTTCTAATTTAAAAAATTGTTGACCATGCTCAAAATGGCGCTCGATCAGACTCTCTCAACGAAAAGTGGCCTGAGCAGTGTTGTAGATTGTGATTGCTCTGTTAATCTTAAAAATAGAACCCAAGAATATTATTAATCACTACGATGATTGCAGCTTTGACTGGAAGTAGAAATGAAAAAATATATAAAAATTGACAGAATACGCACTTTTGAAATTTTAGTTCTAAAAACAGCTTTTTTTACTGGTTATTAAGTGTAAAATATAAACTGGGCGTCATTAGCTTAAGTACATATGCACTTCATTAAAAGTTAATAAACAAATGTCTTCTATTAAGGTTTTAAGCTTGGTTTTTATGAAACATAAGTTTACATAAGCTCCACTTTTGAATATCCCTTAGTCCTAGGTATAGCGAGATTCTTACTCATTAACATTTTTTTTTCAAATTACTAGAAAGGTTTATATCGTATCAACATGGATTCACCCTTTTTTTTAGCAAGCCCACTCCACCAGTCTGTAATTTTTTCAATTATTAATTTTTTTAAAACATTTTTTTATTACTGAAATATTAATAAGCCCATAGTAAAAAATGAATGGTAAAAACATAAATTGATTTTTTTATCGACCATTACAAGATTATCGAAATTCAGGCCACTACATTAATTAAAGTTTTAAGTTTCCAGATGCCATGCATTGTTTTATCGATTTCTTTTCACAAGTTTGTTTTGCGAAAGTTTCAGTAAACTCCATTTTAATCTCTACTCTTCTCTTTGCCTTTGCTCAGCTAGCATGATGCGATATGTTGAGTTTTCATCACTCTCTAATTTTTAAATTATTACCTTATTTCATTGCTCGCTCATGTAATTAGTTCAAAAAATTTTCGTTTGTTTTTGTATGGTGAAGGACCCCTAGAAGGATGTCAAATAGGGGGAGGTCGTATTTAAATAAAATATTGGAAATAAAAAAATAAAATTGCTTTATACATTTGACCCTCCTAAGGGTAAATTTAAAAGAAATGAAAACTATTTTGCTTAAGGTTTTGTCTTATAAAATAAAACTCATACGCCACAGTGCACTTTTTATTTAAAATCAAATTCTATTAAAGCGTTTTGCTGAAAAATGATTTTTATCCCACAGTCGTATTTTCTTAGAATTGGACTGCGAATAGAAAAATAAGTGATTCCAGGAGGAAAGAAAAACATGATCCGCCGTACTGCTTACGTACATTAAATTTATTGGTCTTAATTTCCTTTTTTTTTTATTTCTAATTTCAAGGCTATTTGTTATCACAAATAATAATTTATAATGATTTGTGTGTTATTTTTCTGAATATAATGTAAAGTCGCTTTACTCAAACAAAAAATAAGGAAAGAGGAGTTCGTTATATTTTAACAATATTTGTAAATTTTGCCTCACCTACTCTCTCCTCCTATCACTGCGACTCTTCATTTGCTCTGTTGTTGCTATTAATCGGCTAATTAAAAATTCATTAGCTGTTAAACTGTTCAGCAAAGCAACTTGTTTTGAGGTAAGTAGTGTTACGACTACAATATGCCTTTGCTACAAGGACTTTTTCGCTGCAAGGATAAAGAAAAATTAATTTTCACAACAAGGTAATTAATATGCGTTCGCGGTTTTTGTTGTTCTATAATTATACGCAAATATTGGCGCAACCATAATTTATGCTCAACAATGCGGTAGATTTTACTTTAGCTTTTGCATATTCAGTTTGGGCCTCACACAAAATACACACACATAATTTTGTGGCTAAAATCAGAAAGAGCGAAGAGGCTTTTTCATTTTATGTGTTAGCGCATTTTAAATTTAGCAAACATTGCAGTCGAACTAAGCGCATTGAGCCGCATAGAAGTCAACACTGCTAGTTGTTGTTAAAGTAAAGTTCATTAAAAATTCATTTGTATTTACCAAAGCTTTGACAATTTCTTGCCGCATTGACTTCCGTTTCCGGCATGAATGACTGTTTGTAAAGAGATGTAGTAATTTCTGTACGTAACAGCAAGCAGCAACCGTAGTACTAGTAGCAAGAGCTGAGCTCACATAATTTAAGCGTAGCTTCTAAAGTTTCAAATAAAAATAGCTGCACGGGTGTGTGTGTGTGTGTGGGCCTATATAAATACGAGTGAGTGCAAGTGCGTAGGTTTGTGTATTGTAAAATAAAACCGTTACTTAGTAGAGCCTCCCCAGAGGTATCAGCTATCTCGTTGTTGGATTTGCATTTGGAAACATTTTGCGGATGTTTCAAAGCGGAAGTTTTGCCTTGTTGTATAAATTTGAGCTTTTAAACTGCGCAAGCTTTAGAAGGTAATAAAATGTCAAAAGGTTTTTACTTACGGTTTGCAATAAAGTTGTTTGAAGTGGACAGCAAAAAATGCTTTAAGAACTTTTTACCCAAAGTTTCAGAGGCGAAAGTACTGCAAAAATATTTTAGTTTATTTGAGGTATTAAAGCTAATCGAAGTATGCTCAAGCTAAAGACATTACAAACACAAAATTTTATATAATTGCAGAACTTATTGCAAGAACATGATTTGCTACATAAAAATATTTTTAAACAATCCACTTCAAAGTATTGATAAAATGTGTTTTTGTATAAAGAAAAGAAATTAAGCAAGGAAACTCTAACAATAAACTCTAAAATTGAATAATGAATAGCCAAAATCTCTTAAGTGGGGATTTTGAAATTCATCAAGTAAAAAATGTTCTTTTGTAATCATGTGCCTTATCACGTTGTTGCAAGAAATGTTTTTGTAAAATTTTTGGAATTAAAATTGCTCCTAAAGGTATGCTATATTGCGTTAACCCAAAAGTTCATACGATTAAAGCACGTCAAAATGTTTATAGCGAAAAATATCTTAAATTTAAATTTATGTTCATTTATATCAAGTCACTAAGAAAGCTTTACAGCTTAGTATATAATAAAATAATTTCTCTGTTCTTTGGCTTACTCTCAACAAAAGCTTTGCGGAAATCAATCAGCTTTTGCCATTTAATATCATTCTATCCATTTTGATTTGGCTCTTTCTGCTCTAAAACATCCAAATATTGTATATTTTCTTTGAAATGTTTGTTATTTATTTTGATATTTCTGTTGCAGCTTAAAGTATTTGCATCAAGTCAATTTCCGCTTCATCTGGTTTTATGCAAAACTATTAAAACAAGACAAAAAAAAATTTAGAGCAAATTGAAGAGTAACGTTTCTAAATAAGAAATCATGAATAATGTTGAAAAAGCTAAATCGTACTCTTGACGAAAAAGAGTAGCATTGCTAGTCATGGGCGTAGCCCATTTCTATGACTTGCCGGTTCACGGAAAAGATCAATCCTAAAATCGTTCAGTTAATTTAATAGTTTTTCGCGCAAATATTAAAATCAGCTTACCAATCATCCAGAAACATTACCTTTTGAATATGGGAATGTGTCGCTGTTCATGCCATATCTCGACTTATTAAAATCAGCTTTACGACAGCGCTTTTGTGTCATTAGAACGAACACAGAAATATTGATCAAGAGAAAAAGAGAGGTAGAACTTTTAAACCGCTTTGCTGAAGATTCGCGATGATGAATACTGATTTCCGGTTTTTTTTAAATCGCGTTTAATTCAATATTGTTTTAAATTTAATTTAACATATTTCTCAATAAAGCCAATATTTAAAAAATTTAGTTTTATCTATTATCGGCATACAACAATCATTGACCGGCCCCCTGAATTTAATCCTGGCTACGCCCATGTTGCTAGATAATTCTTCAAATTTGGTATAGTTTATTCGACTATTGATTTGCGGGCAGGATGCAAAAACTATGTCATACACACAGAAAAATTTTGCATAGTAAAATCATTGTGATGCATAGTTGATTTAATTTCACATGATTTTATATTTCATGGTGGCAGCGACATAAAAATCATTATGATTTCATGTAAAATCATTATGATTTCATGTAGAATTATTATGAAAACCAGTAAAACCATTATTGCATCATGTAAAAAGTTAATGAACACGATTTCATGTAGAATCATTATGATTTAATGTAGAATCATTATGACATCATGTTGAATCATTATGAAATATAGTAAAATTATTATTGCATCATGTAAAAAAAAAATTTTGCGTGCTGAAGAAGTTCCGTTGTTTCTAGCACATTAGAAGTTTTATCGCGAGAAGTAGCTTCGTTAAAAATTAAAATAGTTTGTAATAGCTGAAAAAGTAAAACAAGTTGAATGAAAAGTCAATACAAGTGTAAGCAGTCGAATCCATAAACTTCGACGCAGATGAACAAGGTAATGTGATATGTGACTTATGTTACTATAACAAAATAATATCTAAATGCTGTATTACTTTTCAATAGAAACAGAAGCTTCAGTTGACTAGAAAAGTTTAAGGTACTTATCTAAGGAAGATAAACAGGAAGCTATACCACCCATAGGACTTCGTACACGTTATCGAGAAAACTATTTAGTTGGGAAAAATTGAGGTATGTTTTGTAATTATAAGACGTACTTTTTTCATTTTTCAATAAAAAAAAAACTAGATAAAACCTAAACTTGAAGTTCTTTTTATTTCAAACTGAAGTTAGGATTCAGCTGCATTTCATAATGATTTCATAATGATTCAACATGACCATCACAATGATTTAACATGATTTCATAATGATTCAACATGATCATCATAATGAATTTACATGATTTCATAATGATTCAACATGAAAATTTGTTGCGATTTTTACATAAAAATCACAATGATTTTACTATAAATCTCTATGAAGCAAAATCATAGGGGAAACATGTAAAATCATTATGTTTCTAGTTGATTTTACAATGATTTTTTTCTGTGTGTAACTATGTCATAAATGTCCCTAATTCCGACCATCTTCCTTATTTCGACCAACTTGCAATTTTCGACTGTCTTTCTTATTACGACCGCTTTATTTTTGTCTATATATATTAGACCGACCCAAACCTAAGCGTATTTTTATTTGGGAGCATGTTGATAAATAGCATTTTAAAAGCACAAACTGAAATTTTAAACCCAAAATATTAACCCTTAAGTTGCTTATGGCTGCTAGTCCAGGGCTGCCATAAGTATACAGCACTTGTTTTTTAATACACCACAGAAACACAAACACGCAATTTTAATATTATAAATTGCCGTTCAATAAAAAAACATTCAAAATAACTCATTGGTACGCATAGTATGTAATATATTGCCCATTTCAGAATGAGGTGACTTATCAGTCGTACTGACCATCTCCGATTTGGCTCAAATATTGTTCCTAGATTGATTTTTTTCTTAGAAAACCAAATACGAAGTTATACATTTTTAGAACCATTTTTCAAGGCCAAAATAGGGTGTATTTTGAAATGACGTAGCTCAGTCAATTTAAATCCGATTTTCGTAAAAAAAGGTATCATTGGAAAGGTTATTTCGTCTTTTTTAAAATATAAAAGCTTTGGAAAACTGCAGTAAGTTGGCCCATTATTAATTTCAAAGTTTAATGCCATGCCAACAACAGACGCCATAGTTTTTTTTCAGTTTCCTTATTTTGGTTTTTTTTTACGTTTCAAAATGAGATATCTAATGCGATTAAAGAAATTGATACAAATAAAGGACCCGGCCCAGACTTGTTACCCCCGCACTTACTAGTCCGATGTTTAGACACACTTATCTTGCCTTTATATATAATATTTAACAAATCTCTACTCCAAGGATCTTTTCCATCGTATTGGAAGAAATCTCACCTAACACCAATACATAAAAATGGCGATAAAAGGTCTGTTGAAAACTATAGAGGAATCGCCATATTATCGGCTATTCCAAAACTGTTCGAAAAAATTATATGCGCAAAACTAACATCTATTATAAATCCTTTACTCAACGAACAGCAACATGGTTTCCGTAAAGGTAGATCAACCACAACAAATCTAATGACTATGATCTCTGATGTTTTAAGTAAAATGGAAAAAGGACATCAAGTGGAGGCAATATACACCGACTTTAGCAAGGCTTTTGATCGAGTCGATCATGATATCTTGGCTTCCAAATTGGAAAAGATTGGTATCTCAGGATCTTTGCTCAGTTGGCTGAAGTCCTATCTCCACGACAGAGAAGGTCTCAGTTCGTAAAATTTCAAGGTACCTTATCCAAACAGATTTTAGTTACATCCGGCGTACCACAAGGTAGTCACCTTGGTCCACTTCTCTTTAATATTTTTATCTCAGACCTATCTGATATTCTTTGCGATATCCCACATCTAATGTATGCAGACGACCTAAAAATGTACCATGTTATTAAATCGGAAACAGATGTAATTTACTTACAGTCGAAACTGTCATCTCTTGAGCACTGGTGCAATCAAAATAAACTACATCTTAATGTTAAGAAATGCTGCGTAATAACCTTCCCGTAAAAATTTGGTAACAAATAACAGTTACTTCCTCAATAGCATTGAACTTAAAAGAGTCAACCATATTGTTGATCTTGGTGTAGACTTGGACAACAATTTGCGTTTCAACTTACACTATGATAAAATTGTATCTAGGGCCAGCAAACTACTCGGTTTTATAAAACGGCTTGCAAAAGAGTTCAAAAATGTTTGGGTCACGAAAGCTTTATACTGCGCGTTAGTGCGCCCTATTCTTGAATATGGATGCATTATTTGGAATCCTGCTTTCGAATCACACAGTGATAGACTTGAATCTATTCAAAAGCAATTTCTGCTTTTTGCGCTTAGGGACACGTATAACCCCCGTGAGTACAATATATTGCCACCTTATGATTTTAGGCTTAGCCTTCTGAATTTAATGCCCCTATCATCAAGAAGGACTTTATTTAGTTCATGTTTTACCTTCGATGTCATTAACGGTGTTGTTGATAGCGAGTATATATCAAACAAGATACGATTTAATGACCCGATCAGACGTACACGGCATACACGACTATTAAATGAATATCAACATCACACTGTCTACGCAAGAAATGAGCCGATAAATAGGTGCTGTAGAGAATTCAATAATATCAGCGAGTACTATTCACCCCCTATGTCTAAATTAACTTTTAAGAAAAATCTTTCCAAGTCCCTATTTCCGTCATAATACCTTCCTTCAAGCAACTAGGTTTGAAATCTTAATCTATAATTAAGCATGCCCTCTCCAAATCTTTTTTCCCTACTAAAAGCCCAATAATCCTGCGCTCTTCATTTATTGTCCTTTTAGACATTAAGAATTAAATGCTAAGACAATAAATAGCCAGTCCAATTCCCTATTCCCTTCTCAGATCTCTCCTAATCTTATCAAATAACATTCATAGCTATATTACTATGCATAAAATATGTTAGCATGTAAGTTCCTTTTCTTTTTCTTTTCTTCTCTCCTTTTCTTTTTGACGTGTTATTGAATTCATGTCGATCAGGTGGGCGGATTACGCCCACATTGATTTGCATATCTTCGAACACTAAAACAAGGAAATGGGAGAACGAAAAAAAAAGAAAAAAAATAAACAAACCTGTTAGAATAAGTAAATTGCCTTGCTTGGCCAATAAATAAATAAATAAATAAATAAATAAATAAATAAATAAATACCTTTCCTCCGATATAAAATTAAGGTGTGCTCTTGAAGGGTTCAGAAGTTATGGCGGTAAACGTGCAGTGTTAAAGAATTTTCAATACAAATTCAACTAGCTATCAAAGCTGTACAACATACATGCTCAGCAAGTAAGGGGTCGTCCATAAACTACGTTACCAATTTAGGGGGGGGGGAGGTGTTTTGAAATGCACTACGATAAGTAACTGTAGGGGGGGGGAGGTGTTTAGATATTGTAACGTTACCAAACATTAATAAATCGACGAAAAACCTCTAATTAATAACACAATCATTTCAAAAATTTTTACTTTACATGTTTATGTTTGATCGTCTAAATTGATGGTTAACTTTTGTTTCAACGATTTATTCCACCACCTTTTCCCTCGACACAGGAACTTATTGTTATTCCTTCACCATCAGGCTTTGACGTTAAGGCCTGAATGTTCTTGATCAAAGGAGATACCGTATGACATGTACTGTCCTTCTCAGAAAGAAGAAATCGGTTCAAGGTCGTGTCCTACCTGCGGCTTGTATTTCGTTTTTAAAACTTCTATGAATTGCCATAAGTTTGTATTATATGGTCTACAATAAATCGGAATAAAAAATACTATTTAAATAAATCAATTTTCAGAAAGCATTTACACAAAAACACAGAACTTGGTGCAGCTCGGGTGCAGCCTTTAAGGGTACTCTGTCAAAGACCAGGTGAATTTCTTTGCGTTAGAAATGAGGATTCACCTGAATGGGTCGACATAGAATCCGATGAAAAATTCTATTTTGAAGAATCCTCAACAAAGCTACCAGCTTCTTCTATCCCAGTGATAAAGAGCATCGAATCTTGGATCGCAGATGGAATAGATTTTACAGATGATATTAATTATTGATTTTTTTCCAATTGTTCTTTATATGTATAAAGTCATACTAGTGAAAATTGTCAGAGCTAGTCAAAATATATAATCATTCGAATGAATTAATTTCATATGTCACGTTACTTTATGGGGGGAGGGGTTTTGAAAAGCACTACGAAAAGTAACGCAGTGGGAGGGGGGTAAAAAAACCGGAAAATCAGTAACGTAGTTTATGGACGACCCCTAGTCTTTTTCGCCCGCTATTCCCGCCATACAAATTGTTTTCTATTATAAACTTGTATTTTGCTTAAACTAAAACACGTACACCCAAAAATACAAGCTGCTGTAAGCGATCGCCCAGTTTTGAACAAATTCTTTTTTTTTCAAATTCAACAAAAGGAATTTATGCTGTAAAGCTTTGATAGCTAGTTGAATTTGTATTGAAAATTCTTTAACACTGCACGTTTTACGCCATAACTTCTGAACCCTTCAAGAGCACACCTTTATTTTATATCGTTGGAAAGGTACAGGTTGGAAACGTACAAAAAACAAAAACAAAGAAACTGAAAAAAATTATAGCTTCTGTTGTTGGCATGGCATTAAATTTTGAAATTAACAATGGGTCAATTTACAGCCTTAGTTAATAAAATGTGGTTTAAATTGACTGAGCTATGTTGTCTAAAAATAGGCCCTATTTTGGCATTCGAATGGCTGTGGCTCCGCAAAAAAATTTGTTTGAAACTTTAAGATCCGGCATTGGTTTTCTTAACAAAAAACCAACGTAAATACAAATTTTGAGCCAAATCGGAGATGGTCAGTGCGACTGCTAGGTCACCTGAATCTGAAATGGGCGATATACATAATTTATAAAATTTATAAAAAAAAGAAACATCAATTCAGTCATGAGGTAAAAAAATATTGTTTTGACTTATTCAAAATAAAGGTTTGGCCTGATCATATTTTGCAGACTTTTTTGATTCATCAAGAACATGCTTTTGCGTTTTAATATTTTTATAAAATTGTGTGCACGTCATAGAATAATTAAAATTGCATTGCATAATGCTTTCCAAGGTGGTTATGTTGAGATATTTTCTTTCCTTACTAAATTGCGAGAAAACCAGTGAAAATACGCGCTCCATTTCCCTTGTGCCTAGGAATAGCGAACAAGAATTGTACTATTTTTAACAAGTTTATTTTCTCTCTTGAAATTCAGAATTTTGTAAGAAAACATAGTTCCATTTTCATTAATTTGCACGAATTCGCAAAAAATTTGTTCAATTCTTACTGATACACTTTTAATTTTTTTCTTTAATATTTTAAACCGGGAAATTTTTTACTGTGCACCGGGACACAGGGACACCAAACTCAAAACCGTGACATTTCCGGGAAAACCGGGACGTATGGCAGCTTTACTGCTATTCTCCAATTTTCGAAAAATTTTGGCTACATAAATAAAGTTCTTTTTCAATAATACAACAATAGAGAATGTGATGATCGATGGTTGTTTATCTCATGATCTATCTTTATTGTTTTCAAGGTCGTTGAGCACGATAGGGCTATTTTGGTTTTTTTCGATCAAGGTTTCTATTAATATTCAAGCAAAAACACATAACATTGACAAAAAAATTTATGATTTTCACTTTCAATACTTGACAGTAATGCTTGGTTTTCACTTTGTCATTTTTATGACGACACAAAAGTTTATCACCTTAAATATCACTTTAATTAAACTCTAGAACATTTTCTGTATACCTCTATTTAATAATTTATTTGTTTTTAGTTTTCTAAAATTGCCAAAGTTAGAAAAAATGTCAACATGCTGTTATTTTCAATACTATTGACAACAACTGACCACTGAAAACGACATAGTGAAAACCAAGCATAAGTGGTTTAAATTTTTTGACACATCCAAAATAGCCATTTTTTTAGCCCATCAAAAGAGATGATAATCATGAAAACCTTGTAGTTTTGAACCCTTTATTTGTCAAGATATAATCTAAATGCTGAAGAATGAGATATAAAAAGACAAATTTTGAGAATATTTTCATATTTTTTGAAAAAGGTTTAGAGGTCGCTCAGGGTAATTTTCTCCAAAAAAGTAGTTCTTCAAAATAGTACTTGTGCTTTCTTCCCAGAATGAGTATCTAAAAACTATATTGTTTCAACGATCTTATTTGGAAAGAAAATTGTTCCAATTAAATTTTTGTGAGCTAGAATGAGGGGTTCCAACTGTTTTTCTGGACAGGAGGGTAAAAAATCGGGATTTTTTTCTAAAAAATTTTACTGTGTTACTTTTTTAACTTCAAATTTCTCCAAATTTTCGCTCTTAAAATAAAATCTTAGTATTAAGATTTTAAGCAAGTAAGCAAGTAAGAGAAAAACACGTCAATTTGTCTTTTTTTACCGAAGTTATGCGCATTTAAAATTTTGAAAACATGTATTTTTTCAGTCGAGTAATAAGTATAAGAACGATCTTATAAAATTGTCATTTTTAAAATTTTGCTGTGCTTTTCGCTCTATATATTAAATCTTAGTATGCAATATATCTTAGTATAATACAATATATACACCAGACCAGCTTTAACTTGTGTGGAGGAAAATGAAAATTGAATTTGAATCCAGCGCGATAGCTTAAATGTTACTATTTGCCATAAAAATATAATTCGTGAGTGCTGTGGAGAAGGAGAAGGAAACCGGGGGCGAAGCTTTACAGGATAACATGTCTGACTGTCTCAACCTGGCGAGGCCAGCATAATCCTTGTGAAATCACCTCAAGTCGACTCAAACCTTCACGTGGTGTTTCCTGGGCAACGTCAAAACTGGAAACCGTTAATCGTTAAACGGCTAATCTTAGCAGCGGGCCCTCCTAGGCTTAAAATAGGTTGTGCTTCAGGTTCGAAGCCCACCCGTAAAAACACATTTCAATTAAAACACAAAAGAATAGAAGAAAACTGATCCCCAACTCTGATGACGACTACCGCAAACGAAAAACTGATAACGATTTACGGATATGCACCTGGAACGTCCGAACCCTTAATTGGGAAGGTGCCTCTATCCAACTGATTGATGTCTTGGAAAGATACAAAGCTGATATCACTGCTATCCAAGAAATGCGATGAAAGGGACAGGGTTGCATTCGGCATGCACTCTGTGATATCTACTACAGCGGCCATGCGGAGAAGCACAAGTTTGGGTGCGGATTTGTAGTTGGCATGAGACTACGGCCCCACGTCCTGCGATTCACACCTGTGAACGAACGACTTGCCATAATCAGCATCAGGGTGAAATTTTTTAATATAAACTTGATATGTGCGCACGCTCCGACAGAAGACAAGGACGATGAGATCAAGGGAATTTTCTACGAGCTTCTTTAAAATGCTTACGAGCGCTGCCCCCGTCACGGTGTAAAAATCGTGCTTGGTGACTTCAACACTAAGGTGGGCAAGGAAAATATATTTGGTCCAACAGTCAGAAAGTTCAGCCTCCACGACAACACCTCCGATAACGGAGTGAGGTTGATTGACTTCGGCGCAGCACAAAACATGGTCGTAAGTAGCACTAGAGTCAAGCATCTAAATATTCATAAAGCCACCTGGATGTCCCCTGATCAAAAAACAAAAAATCAAATTGATCACGTTTTGATCGACGAAAGGCAATCTTCCAGTGTATTGGATGAACGCACGATCCGTGGTGCAAACATTGACTCGGATCACTATCTTGTTGCAGCCAAGATACGTACACGTCTGTGTGCAGCTAAAAATACATGCAACCCTACACAGAGAAAGCTAGATGTCGACAAGCTGTAATCAAAACAGACAGCCGATGCTTTCACCACTCGACTCTCACTCCTGCTTCAAGGCACTCCTCCAATCGATGATATATGCGCGCAGTGGAAACACATTTCCAACTCCATGCGTGCGGCTGCTGAAGAGATGATTGGCTACCACCGCCCTCGCCGAAACCAGTGGTACGACCAGGAGTGTCGCGACGCCACGGCAGAGAAAGACGCCGCCTACAAAGCCACCCTGCAATCGGTTGTAACGCGCGCTGCTAAGGAGCGATACAAAGAAAAGAGGAGGGAAGAGAGACGTATTTTCAGGCGGAAAAAAAGAGAGGCAGAAAAGCGCGAGCAGGAGAAGATTGAGATGTATGTTGATAGGAATGAGGACCGAAAATTTTTCGAAAAAATAAGACGCCTTGCCGATGGTTTTAAAACCGGGGCCTATTCCTGCAAGGATGAAAACGGGAATCAGATGTCCAGAGTACACTGACGTTATGGAAGGAACACTTCTCTAAGCTTCTAAATGGGGACGCTGACAATAATCCCGCCAATACAGATGATATTCCGGAAACCCCAATTTCGGATGACAGCGTCGAGATTCCGCTGCCCGACTATGATGAAGTTCTGACAGCTATAGCTCGGCTTAAAAATAATAAAGCCGCGGGAGCTGATGGCTTACCTGCTGAGCTGTTTAAGAACGGAGGCGAAGCTCTACCTAAATGCATTCACGAGCTTCTATGCAGAATATGGTCGGAAGAATGCATTCCGAACGATTGGAATCTCAGTGTGCTCTGCCCAATCCACAAGAAAGGCGATCCCACTATATGTGCCAATTATCGTGGGATAAGCCTTCTTAATATCGCAAATAAGGTCCTGTCGAGCGTTTTATATGAAAGATTGAAGCCCATTGTAAACGAACTGATCGGACCTTATCAGTGTGGCTTCAGACCTGGAAAGTCCACCATCGACCAAATTTTCACGCTAAGACAAATCTTGGAGAAGACTCAAGAAAAACAAGTCGACACCCACCATCTTTTGGTTGACTACAAAGCCCCCTTCGACAGCCCAATAAGGTAGCATCTGTTCTCCACCATGTCTGAATTTGGTATTCCTGCATAACTAATACGACTGTGCAGGATGACACTGAGCAACACCAGTAGCGCAGTTAAAATCGGGAAGGACCGCTCCCCACCATTTGTTACCAAACGAGGTTTCAGACAAGGTGATTCCTTATCGTGCGACTTTTTCAATTTAATGATGGAAAAGATCATCTGAGCTGCTGATCTGAGACGTAGTGGCACAATATTCTACAAGAGTGTTATGCTGCTTGCGTATGCTGATGACATCGATATCATTGCCCATAATACGCGCGAAATCAGTGCAGCATTTTCCAGATTAGAAAGAGAGTCAAGTCGAATGGGTCTGGCAGTGAATGCAGATAAGACGAAATACTTAGTGTCAACAAACAAACAGTTCCAGCGTCTTGGAGCCCACGTTACCGTTGACAATACCTCCTTCGAGGTTGTGAAGGACTTTGTTTATCTGGGATCCAGCATAAACTCAACCAACGACATCAGCATTGAGATCAAACGAAGAATAACTCTTGCCAACAGGTGTAACTTTGGGCTCAGTAGGCAATTGAGAAGCAGAGCCCTCTCTCGACGAACAAAAATGTCGCTCTATAAATCGCTCATCAGTTCAGATTAAAAGACAAGGAATATTCGAGAGAAAGATTCTTCGTAAGATCTACGGACCAACTGCGTCAATGGCGAGTACCAAATACGGTAGACCAAGTAGAGGACAACCTGACAAAGCTTGGAATTTCTTACTGGCGCCAGCAAGCGAAAGACAGAAATGGCTGGCGAAAATTCTTAGATGAGGCCAAGAGCGACATACGGTTGTAGCGCCAACTAAGTAAGTAAGTAAGAGTGTTGTGGAGTTTAAAAAATGATAAGTGCTTGCGTGCGGTGGTTTTAAATGGTGATTTGCTGTGAATGAAAAAAAAAATTGATCTTTTTCCAAAAAATTCCAATTCCTTTTTTTAAGCATACATATCTAAAAAGCTGGTATACATTTAGTTTATCATATAATTTTTTCCTTAAAATGAGCTATTAAACATGAAAATTTAGCGAAACTACTCAAGTTGTGATTTTTTACTTTTCAAAAAAATCTAATTTTTTTCGCGAAAAAACGATTTAAGTCCGGTTTTCGTTTCAGTAGATCTATAGTAATAATGTACACATCTATAGCAATAAAACTCATTTTCTGTTTATTTGTTTGTTTGTTTGGCCTTTATACAAATCTAAACGGCTCAACGTATTTCGCTCAAACAGGGCCTTCATATTCAGTGCGTCCTAGATTAAATTGTTATATACTTAGTTTTTGCCACGCCCCCTCCGAAATTTTTTAACTAACGGTAATTTTGTTATCATAATATTTTTTACCATCGGAGTTTTTTGTGCATTTAATTTTAAAAAAGTTCTATTATTTTGACATCAAAAACACTCACATATATTTTAGAAATTTTCCGTACAACGACTTTTTAATAAAACATCGTTGCCTACGAATAAGAAAAAAAAATGACATGAAAATCAAAGTTTGGTCTTTCAATGCCGCCGCCCATTAATACATTTCATTAAAAATTTTTTTGGTCAAAACTTCAATAAAAGTACTTCACAAACATAGTTTGAACTGCATCGTTAGGTTAGTGCATATATGTTTTATGATTTTGTCAAAAAAGGTCCAAAATATTAAATTTTTACTCAAAGAACGACTCAAAAATTGTTTTCGTTGTAAAAATGACGAAAGTAAAAATTGCACATCTGACTACCTTTGATATGACTTAGCAGTTATTTGCAAAAATTTTTCCCGCTAAGCGCAGAAATTATTTTACCGTTTTTGTTATTAAAAAACCTCCCTCTTTGATTTATTTCGCGAAATTTATTTTTTTCCCAAAATGTTGTTTTTATATTTTTTACAAAAAGTCTAGTCTCAAAAATAATTTATGTGAAAAAATTACTCCAATATCACTTTCCAATCAAGAGTTAGGGCTAAAAACCTATTTTTTCATACCAGACTATTAATGAAACTGAGTTTTGTTTTAAATTTATCTATATCCTTTGAGCGCCCCCGCCCCCATTTTTCTTTAAGAATGCAATTGTGTGTCTAGAGTAATTACAAACATTTTGGCTTATATAAAATCTTCCTTACAGCAATCTACTTAGATTTTTGCCTGTATATTTCATTACATTTTTTTTTTGTTAAAAAATTCAATATATTTTTCAATATAAATTTTTCTTATAATGTTAAAACTGCTATATTTCAAGAGCCCATTGAGTCCATCCATAATTTTTATGTTGTTGAAAAGGTAATTTTGCTAGCTTTAAGATTAAATATATATTTAAATTATTTTGAATTTTTAAAATGCATTTTTCGTACCCCTTCTTCGAATTCAATCAGCTCAACGCAAGTGATGGAACTCCAAACCACCAAAATTTCCCAAAACTTTTTTTAGATGAAAATTCATTTAATTAATTAATAAAATTAATTCTAACGTTAACTCAAACTTTAAATTCAACACGTTTTTCATTATTCCATAACTTAAAAAATATTTAATCGAAAAGTGTATATTAAAATGTTTACATACATCACCGCGTACAACAGCTTGTTAATATATAAAATTACCAGATTGTCAAAATAAATTTTTCAATGAAAAAAAAAAAACATCTTAAATATATGCCTACAAGAACCAGACAGATATAATAAACCCCTTTAATTGGGCTTATTCATTTAAAGGAAAAGTTAATTACATAAAATTTTTATGGGTAATTATTTTTTTAGAGGAAGATAAAAAATTGAAGTAGTATAACAAAGCTTGATTTAACAAAATTGATAAAGTAAACTTTTATGAAATGTTACGATTTGCTGCAAATCGACGAGTGTTTTAAACAAATTTCCTTTAAAAATGTGCTTATTATAACTGTTCTGTTATTTTTTAGAGCTGTGCATAATATCAAATTGTTCTATAATACGAAATATGAAAATAAGCTTAAATCTAACTCTGGATGTCATAAAAATATATTATTAAATAACTACTATTGAAAATGCTAAAATAGCCTTCATCACATGTCGTTGTTGCCCGACTTGGCATGGAATTGAAAATAATATGCAATAAATAAACGTGGAGCTTATTTGAGCACATGTTTTGATCCATGTGCACGCGTGTGTGTCTGATTTTGTGTGTGTAGTGGTGCGTAACCTGGCATAAAAGTTCACAGCTGCATGCATTTTGCTGCATATTAATGTTTGAGTTGGTGTGCGTGCGAGTATGTGTTTCATGTACGTGCTAGTCGTACATGACAAAAACACAACACACACACACGCATGTGCCCCACTGAACACAGACACAATGGCACAAGGACTTAATTATGCTCGCCTTTGGCTTTAAAAATAGTATAAGAATGCAAACGTTTGTTCCAATTTCTATTAAAGTTGTTGTTGTTGTTGTTGCATTCGCATTGTTGATGTGCCTGCATGCTTTTTTCCCCTATTGCTTTCTTCTCCCTACATTTTTTTCTGTTCTGCACTCTACATAATAGAAAAAGTATGCAAGCCTGTGTGAATTTCTTTTGTATTCATTTACCCTTAACTCCTCCCCCCACCCAAAAATAGAAATGCTAAAAAAAGCATGAAAGAAGAATCAGAAAGGTAAAAAAATGCATGCTGAAAAAAACGGCAACCAGTGCACTTCATGAACAAAGTGTGCGCGCATTATTTGCATTATTTCCGGAAAGTGGATTTGCGCTGCATTATCCTGTTGCATATGCAAAAATAGCGGTTGTGGCAGCGCGTACATGACAGCTATGAAAGCTTTTGTGCTCAGTTTATATTCCATTGTGACTTCGTGTGTGTTTTTGTATGTGTTTTCATTGCAGTTAATAAATTTTCGCATTCATGAATTGTGAAAACGTATAAGCACAAGATGGCAAATGCGGTAAATGTCCTTAATGGACCAAGAGTTGTTAGAGCTTAAGTCTTCTCTGAAAAGCTTTTGTGTAGTAAGTTGTCATAGCTTTAAAGACGACGAGTTCTATGACTACTATGACAACGACTACAGTCTGAAATAAATTTCTGTGGCTATAGCAATGAAAGTATGACCGAAATGAACGACAAGTCCTTGCTAGTAATCATGTAAAAGAGCGTATAAAATGTACATGTTTGCCGTTAATGAGAATATTTTAGTCGTAAAATTTTTACACATGTACAATTTTTTTAAAAAACCAAAAGTTATTTAAGTTTGAACAACTTACTTTAAAAATTGTAAGCTTTTCATAAAGAAATCTACATTTATGGCAAAATTCTAGTTAACCAAATTTCAACTGTTGCTTTTTCGTTAAAACTTTCACAAGTGCCTTAAGCTAGTAAAAATATTCTATTTTAAACTTCAACTTAAGTTTTGTGCACAAAAGTTTTTCGATTACATTTGAAATTTAAATAGTTATTAAGTGTATGATCCAAGCAAGCTAATTTAAAATGTCACCTTCTGTCTTCTACAAGCAGCACAAGGATCTGCTTGTAAAACTTGCATACATAAACTATTTGCAATTTTAGTAATATAAAGCCCAAAAGCTTTTTGCCGACCTAGTTACTCTTTTTACACCACAACATTATCCGTTCATTAGTCTGCTGTTTGGAATAAAACATAGTATCAACATTGCCCCAATGTTTGCTCATGAGTGTTTGTGTGTATGTGGTGGCTGTCCCACTACGTCCTTTACAAACAGATCTAATGTGTTAATGTCCTGAGTAGACGTTATGATGTTTAACAGTAGAAATGCGTGCTTGAAATAATTAAAAAACCAAAAGAACAGAATGTTTTCGAAAGAGTGTAGAATAGCAAAGAAGCAAAAGCAGAAATAAGGACACACACACACTCACCCATACGTCACCATGGGAATTATAGTTAGAAAAATACATCAAAGTGAAGGTTATAAAACAAGAAAAAAAAAAGAAAAAACAAAAAAAAAATTAATTGATTTTTTCCATGACACTACTCGTAGCTTGTCACGTTAATTTGTTAAAAGACATAAAAGCTGTTGTCATTCACAATGAGAACAAAAAGGCTTTTGGGAAATGCGAAGAAAGAAGCGGACTGAACATGAATTGAAGTCGTTTCAAAATTGAAAAAATGTGCAGCTAACATGAAGTCGGTTGGTTAAATAGCTTAACCTTGTTGGATATGCTGTAGAAAAGAATTAATTTTCAGGTGACGAAATGGATGAGGTTGACATTTAAATAGTAAATGTTTGTGTGAAAAGAGTCAGGAGTACTTGAAATTTTCATACTGATATAAATTGACAGCTATACTGTGTTTTTCTCGAACAATGACAAAATCCTATAAGGATAATTTTGGATTAGGGCATCCAATTTCGGGACGCTTCGGCAAAACCATCAATCCCGGGATCCCAGGACTAGTCCCGGGCTTGACAAACCTTAGAAAATAAATTTTTTGGAAGACGTAATATGAAGTTTCAAAGTAGTTATGCCTTGTTTTACAACACAAAACATTGCAGAAGATTATAAAAAACTAAAAAACACAGTTTCGATTAAACGTTTGGATAGTATTTATTGTTCATTTTTGAAAAAAAAAAATTAATAAAATTAGATCATTCGAAGGTTCATAAAATTATTAAAAAAAAAGAGAATAGTTCAACAACACTGCAGGTAAATTTTAAACTTTTGAAAAGACACATAAAAACGCCAAGACACGTGAACTTAATTTTCGGTCGTAGAGTTTAGTTTGTACAAACAAGATTAAAGTCTCGAGCTATTCCGATTTTTGATATTTGACTTTCATTTGGCCTTCATTTAAAAAATTTTTATAGTTTTTTAACAATTTATTTTTATTGTCTTTTCAAAAATACTTCCAACGTGAAAATCGAATTAACCCAGTTTAAACTGTGATTTTTTAAAAGTTAAGCAATTTCGCTTTTTCTTCCATTTGCACCAAATTTGAATGTTAAACGTAAAAACTTGAAAAAAATCTAAAAAATTTTTACTCAAATTTGTGTTTTTATATCATAAAAAAAACTGGCCACTACAGCCCTTGGAAGGACTTTGACCTAGCTTCTATTGATCAATTGTGTTGTGCGTGTTATTGAATGTTTGATCACAAATGACCGAGAACTAGACCTACGTGTTTTATGCCGACTCCGAACGGCTTATGTTCTCAAGAAGCTTTACATGGCAATTTTTACTCTCTGAGGTTTGCCATTGTCTGCAGAGAGGTGACGACCGAACAGAAAAATTATAGTAAAAAATGGGTCTAAAAGTGACTAAATTTCAATCGAAAATATCTCGAGATTTTGATCTGATTGAGAAAAACTGCGTATGCCACTGAATTCTACGACCAAAAAATAAGTTTATATGTCTCGGTATTTTCGTGTGTCTTTTTGACGTCCCTACAGTGTAATTTTAGTATTTCTATTGTTGGAATTAATTTTAAAGGTTTTTTTCGGTTTTTGAGCATTTATTTAGAAACAACGGTACAATGTATATTATTCAAAGTATTGTCCATCGTTAGCTACAACATTTTCCCATCTTTCTGGCAGCATATAGATTCCGCGCCGGAAGAACGATTCGTCTTTTGAGGCAATCCACGAATCGACCCATTTTTTGGTATCCTCGTAAGAAGTGAAGCGCTGCTCAGCCAAGCCATGCGTCATCGATCTGAATAGGTGGCAGTCGGAAGGGGCTATGTCTGGGCTATAAGGCGGGTGGGGTAGCACATCCCAATTCAGCGCCTCCAACTTTTCCTTGACGGTTCTTGCAACATGTGGCCGTGCGTTGTCATGTTGAAAAACCACTTTGTCGTGTCTTTTGGCATATTCCGGCCTTTTAACCTTTAATGCTCGGCTCAATTGCATCAATTGTTGTTGGTAGCGTTCCCCAGTGATGGTTCCGTTAGGTTTTAGCAGCTCATAGTACACGACACCCTTCTGATCCGACCAAATACACAGCATAAGCTTGGTGTCATGAATATTCGGCTTGGCCCTCGATGTTGATGCATGGCCGGGTGGTCCCCACGATTTTTTTCGCTTAGGATTATCGTAATGGATCCACTTTTCATTGCCAGTGACAATACGATGCAAAAAACTCTTCCTTTTATGCCGTTGAAGCAGTTGTTCGCACATGCAAAATCGCCGTTCAACGTCTCTCGGCTTCAACTGGTACGGCACCCAATTTCCTTGCTTTTGAATCATTCCCATGGCCTTCAAGCGTTTGCCGACCGTTGATAAGTCGACTCCCAATGATTCTGACAATTCTTGAAGGGTTTGACACGGGTCTTCATAGAGCAAAGCCTCCAATTCCTCATCTTCAAACTTTTTCGGCTGGCCCGGACGCTCTTTGCCTTCCGTATCAAAATCACCACTTTTAAACCGACGGAACCAGTACTCACAAGTAGAAATCGATGGAGCATAGTCCCCGTAAGCCTCAGTAAGCGTGCGTTGTGCTTCAACCGCTTTTTTCTTCAAATGGAAGCACAAAAGTAAACCTTCCCGCAAATTGCGTTTTGTTGGAACGAAAGTCGACATGTTCACAGAGAAAAAATATATGTTGTTTACACTTCAGTGGAATGACACATACTGAAAAATGAAGCTTACACAATGTGCTTTGAAATGAATATAGTCACAGGTGGGCCCGATGCGATCTATTGATAGTTACGCCATCTCTTAGAAAACCTTTAAAACTAATTCCAACCCCCAATAAGTAGGGACAGTGTGATATTTTTGTACAGCTTCTTCAAGGAAGTTTTTTAATTTGTTAAGGTTAAATTTTAGTTTTTTTAAGTTAAAGTTTTTTAAGTATTTTGTAATTTTTTTACAGTTAGTTCAAGAAAGGATTATATTTTTATATTTTATATTTTGTACAGCTAGTTAAAAAATATTTTTATTTTAGTATTATTAAAATCACATTTAACTTTTTTTTCACAGATAAGCATCATTAAATTTTGACATGTTCATAAAATTATTTAAAAAAAAATTGATTATTATAATAACTTTATTATGGTAAGTAATCTAAGCAAGAATTTTGTAATATTTTGTTTGCACAGCTTGTTTAAGGAAGTTTTGTTTTTTTCATTTTAAAGGTCACATTTGGGTATTTTTACGTAATATATTGCACAGCTAGTTCAAAAATTTTTATTTTTGTATGATTAAAATCACATTTCAGTATTTTTTTAGGAAGTATCATGTGTTTAACACATTGGGCCTTACCAATAGTCGATACCTACTCTACTCTAAATTTAGTGTGAGCTTTTCTGACATTATTTCTATAGAATTTGTTGTCAAAAAGCTTATACTAAATTTAGAGTAGGCATTAAAATGACTATTGGTAAGACCCATTGTGTTATTTTGTACAGATAGTTTTAGAAAAGTTTTTATTTAAAAATATTTTAAAATCACATAAATTTTTTCTTAGGTAGTGCCATTGAATTTTTTTTTGAAATATTTTGAATTTTTTTTTCAGTGGAGGCAATCCCGGGGTCCCGAAAACCCCGGAATTTTAAGCTTCGCAATCCCGGGACTGTCGGGACGAAGAAAAGTCAGGGATACCGGGATTGGATGCCCTATTTTGGATAGAAAAGATGCAATGTGCAACATAAATAAGTCAAATAAATGAGCAGAACTAAGATATGTGTAGGTTTCAAGGAGATAAATGTAAGGTAAATTAGACATAGTGCTTTATAAACAGAGATTTAATAATGAGACCTTTAAAAAATAATTTTTTAGAGAAAACAAGGTTTTTGTTGTTTTTCGGTTATTTTAAAACACGAAATAATTCGTAAAAAGTTACACGTGTGTATCCAAAAATTTTTTTTTAAAATGTTTACTAAAAATCAATAACTGCGTGAGTTGAACTATTGAGTTGAAATTTTTTCCGTTGCGAGTGAAAATGTGGTGCTCGTTTTTTCGACCAGCAGCGTAAAAGGTGATCAAAAATGGTAAAAAAAAAATTCCTCTAATAACCTTCAATTATTTTTTAGAAAAATTTTGAATTTTGTAGTATTTTGTCATCATTATATTTGCATTAAATGTTTTCTAAAAAATTTTCTCATACAGCCAAAAAAGGTCAAAAAATCAAGATTTAAAAATCGCGAACAACTTTTCAATAGACCCTTAAGAAAGTACAACATTCACACTTTATTTAAAAAAAAGTGTGATAAAATTCCAAGTACAGAAGGGGAGATATGAGTAATCATCATGAGTCCTTTCACTGGTCGGATAAACGGGTAGAAAATGGTTTAACCTGATGCTTACTTAGCAAAAACTCAAACCCATAGTTCTTATTCGTAAGTACGTAATGTGAATTTTTGCAAAGGACGACTTTAACTTTTGGTACTATTTTAAATTCGTACTTTGAAATTTTTCATAGGAATCTTTTAGTAAAAATTGAAACTGTTATAAAAACTAGAAAAACTTGGGTTCATGTTACTTAGTTTCAATAAAAAATAAGGAATACAAATGAACAATATTTAATTACAATAAGAAGACCTTATAGTGCACCAAAGAATTATGTACACTCATAAAAAAATTCTAGAAGATCCAGAAAAATGGCCGATTTTCTAAAAATGAAGCATATATTTTTTGTTAAATTGACATCAGAAATGTGAAATAGTTTAGGAAAATTATCCAATCATTTACGAACTATTCTTAGCGCAATTGTGTTGAAATCTTATTACATTTGAGTAAGTTTTTCTACCGTTTATATCATCGGCTATAACTTCGAGAAACATTTGCTCTTAAGATAAAAATTTTCTACCATTTATTAATCATCGTTTATATCTACGAAAACCATTTTCTCTGAAAATAAGAAATTTTTCTTTAAATCCTTACAAAAATTTTTTAATTTTTGCAAAAAAAAAAACCCTTTGTAAGATTTTAAACAGCATCCTGTGAGAAATATGATTTTTATACACGCTCAGAAATCTTGGACTAAATTCTAATAAAAACTGTATTGTATATATGACCACTCCAGAATTGCATTAGAATCTAATATACAGTATCGGACAAAACTAAAGCACGGAATATTGCTTACTACTATGTAGTAAAAAATGTATGTAAAAAAAAATTGGAGAACTTGGTTGGATTTAATTTTTTTTTTTTTATTATTTTATAATGATTATACACTAAGTTTACTAAATAAAAACAAAACATAATAATATTCTTTATTTTAAACAAAAAGAATCATATTTAATTGAAAATATTCGTTATCCTTACGCGACAAAACTAAAGCACAGGTTCAATATATTAAAAAAAAAATTTTATTTATCTAATACTTGGTTGCGTAACCCTAATTTTTCATAACTGCTGCACATCTGCGTGGCATGGATTCAATAAGATTGGACAAGACATTCCCAGAAATGCCTTTCTTTCCATGCGATTTCTGCTTGACGGAAAAGCTCGTCCTTATTTTTGCAAGTTTCGCGTAATATTTTACGATCTACAATTTCCCATAGATTTTCTATGGGATTGAGATCTAACGGTTGGGCTGGCCACTTTAAAACATCGATCTTATTATTAAAAAACCACTCTTTCACACATTTTGCAGTGTGTTTGGGGTCGTTATCCTGCTGAAATATCCACTTTAGTGGCATTTCCTCCTCTGCATGTGGTAGCATAACTTCTTGCAAAATATCTTTATACATAAAACGATCCATTATACCGTTTATCTTATGGATTGGTCCGATTCTATAACCCAAAAAACATCCCCAGACCATTACATTCCCTCCCCCGTGCTTTACTGTGCCTTTAGTATAGCGTGGGTCAAGGCGTTTTCCTCTTGGTCTACGCACTAGCTTGAATCCGTCAGAATTCTTTAAATTGAATTTCGATTCGTCAGAGAAAAGCACAGTTTTCCATCGAGAAGTAGTCCAGTTAAGATGTTCCTTTGCAAACTCAAGCCTGGCCTTTACATTTTTATGGGAAATAAACGGTTTTTTTGCGCTTCTGTATGTTGCGAAGCCACCATCCACAGCTCGTCTTTGGATGGATCTGGGCGTTATGTTTAATTCCAATTGATTTGCGATAGACCTTGCTGATACAAAAGGATCCTTTTTAATAATCCGAATAATTACCTGGTCTTCGCGTTTGGTGGTTTTTCGCGGTCGACCACCTCCATGTATGGTAGTTAACGAACCCGACGAGCTGAATCGGCTTATAATCCGGGAAATTACGCTATGGTGAATGCCAAATTTCTTAGAAATGCATGTCACTGATTCACCATTATTAAAATCACTAATTATTTTTTCCCTGATTTGAGTTAAATACTCATTGCGAGCCATTTTGTTTGATAAATTTTAAAAAGATGCATGGCTACTTTGAATGATCAAATATAACTGATATCAACGTGTCAAATTTTTCTAAACACTCAATGTTCTTCACAAGATGTTCTCCAAATAACGGTTTTCTTATTTAACGGCACTTGTTGTTGGTAGTTTCTAATAATCAAATAAAACAGCAAGCATCAAAGATTATGTGCTTTAGTTTTGTCGCTAGCATTTCTTGGCTTTTGGCCTAACTTTGTAAAAAAAACATGGTTAAATTAAAAACAAAAGCATTTGAATTATAATTTTTGTATATTTAGTATGTTTTCCAAATAAAATAAAGAATACAAATTAAATAAGTGTTTTTATTTAAACTTTATTGTATAATTTGGGAACAAGCAGAAGTCCGTGCTTTAGTTTTGTCCGATACTGTATGTCAAATATTAAAATTGAATTCTAATCCCATAATACTAAATTCTAATACAGAAATGAATAGAAACTAAGTTTAGAACAATACTATTCTGGTTTATATTTTAATACATTTGTAATCAACAGTAATACTTCAATTATTAAAAAGTAATACGAATAAAAAATTTTTATTATATATTAATACTATTAATATTAATACAAACTGTAATAAATAGTAATACAAATTGTATCAAATTGTATAAAATAGTAATACAGATTGTATTAAACAGTAATACAAGATGTATAACCATTAATACATATTGTCCTGAAAAGGTGAAAGGAAAAATCAAGATTTATGGAATAAATTTATGGAATATTTATGGAAAAAATCTATAAATCATTTATATGTTTACTGAATTTTAAAATTCCAAGTGAAATAAAAAGAAAATATTTGGTCAACCAATAACAAAATATTTATTCATTTAAAGTTTCTTTTATAACATACGGTTTTTCGTTAACAAAAACTATTCCTTTAGGTTTTATTTTGACAATGTCAGATTTCAGAATCAGAATGACAATTTGACAGATGCTTGATAGATATTTGTATTATATTTTAAGACAATTTGTATTATAACATGTATATAATAGAATTTTTATTATACTTTAATACATATAACATTAAATCAATTTTTTAATATACTTGAAAGTATAAGTTTTAATCAAAAATATATTAAAAAATGCATGATTCCAACGCTTGGCTTAAAATTAATTCCAAGATTTCTGAGCGTGTACTGACAAAAAATTGCAAAACTATTATTTTTATTATTGTATTATTAACACTAAATTAAATTTAAAAATTACCACTATCCGGAGACTTGAACCTCGGTCGCGTGAGTGTAAGTGCACCAGCTTATCCCTTCAACCATCGCAGTTATTAAAAAATCGTCGCTTAATTTGCTTCATTAAGAATCGTTCGCTTTGTAAGTAATTTTAAAGCATTTTTTTCTAGAAATCATCCAGAAAATCATTTTTAAAATAAATCACTGGTGGTGTAATATCCAAGTGTTGTAACTAATATTTCTCCAAATTTAGGAAATCATGCTGTTGAATGTTGCAATCAGACTTGATGTCAATATAGTTTTTCTTCAAATTATTTCTGCTTTTATACAATTTTTGGAAATTTACTTTTATTATATATTATAATTATAATAATAAAAAACTTGTCTTCAAAACTTATAAGCTGTTTTGATAACGTTGCAACGACATCAAGACGTGAGGTCGTTAAATCATGTAAAAATTCTCTACATTAAGGAGAATCCTCTATAGAATACAGAAAAATCCATTCCTATGAATTGAAGCCACAGTTTCTTAATTTAGAGAAAGCAGATTTTTTGAGTGCATTGTTGGAATGGTGCTTTAATATCCTGCCCAGTAACATGCATAACATCAACATTAGAGTGGTCGCTCAAAACGTTTTTTTCGAAAATTCAGTCCAAGTCCAAAACCTTTGGGCATTGTGGAGAGTGCGCTGGACTATCAACCCAGAGGTCATTGGTTCGAATCCGAGTTTGGGAATGGTTCTTTTCACTTTCTTTGTTATTTCCTACATTTAAGAATTATGGAAAACTACAAATATACAGCCACATTGTGGAAGCTGTGGAATTAAAGGACAGGAACACAACTAATGGGCTGAAAATGCTTGCCGAGGTAAAGGCATAACACTAGCCTCGGTTAAAAGCAATTTAAATAGTCTTTCACGGTTGTTTCGCCTAATCAATAATTCACGTATGGTTGCAATCAACTCTTCTAAATAATCAATCCCTTTCCTTTCAGGTCAAAAACCAAACCTTGTTTGTATAAGGCGGATGCCTTGGTTCATTGATCTTTTTTAAAAAAAAAAAAAAACAACTAAACGGGTTAAAATTTCAGAGCGATCGGAAAAAAGAGTGATTGCGTTTAAGAACCTAGCCGCTATGCAATCTTTAGCAAAAAGAGCAATTTTTCAAAAATATCCAGTTCGGGTATTTAAAAAAAAATAAATTCTAAAAAACTCAATAATACAATATGAAAAAAAAATAACGGCTAGTTAAGGCCGTTTTTTACAAAAAATAAAAAAACCCAAAATTCTGAAGCGATAGTTACAAATGTCCAAACTTAATTTTTTTTAAATCCTTCAAAGTGCCCATTTCCGGCCTATCGAACACAAAAAAAAAGGCATACAAAAATGGAAAAACCGTATGTGTCTTGCTCTAAATGGCTGTTATAATTTTTTTTTAAATTATTTAAATTTTTTTTGTGTGAAAAATTTTGGAATTCCAAGGCTGCTCATATACCAGCTCCTGGTTTAAGGGTAAAAATAATAAAAAACCGCAAAAATTAATATTTTGATATTAAAAGGAAATTGTTGGTACGAAATTGCCATCTATGAAGGAAGTGATTTAAGTGACTTTTTATCAAACACGCATTTGCAAGGTTTGTGGAAGGTAATAGGGCAATTCACGATCTTGTTGCATCGTTGCAAATGCAAAATAAACAGCTTTTACAAAAACAAAAAGCATTGAAATGCTTTTGCTACATATGCTTTTTGTTTTTGTAAAAGCTGTTTATTTTGCATTTGCAACGATGCAACAAAATCGTGAACTGCTCTAATATGCTATTGATTTGACGCTTAAACTTAGCTAAAGCCCCATATTCCCACAATGATGTTAAAGAATTGCATCCGGAAATTTTAGAAATGGCAAGATATACAAAAAAAATTCCTGTTAACCGTATGAAAAGTATTGAATAAAGGAACATGGTTTTCGTTAAAATATCGAACATTTTATATTTAAAATTGCATTCGAAATGATTAAAATGCAAGAAGACAAGGATTTTCTCATACAGTAAAGGCAAAAGGGCAGACATAAATCAAAAATAATTTTAAAAAAATTATTAAAGCCATTTCGAGTAAGATACTGTAGAAGATATTACATATGTTACTTGTTATGTGAAAATTTGTTTAAAACTAATTTCCATTTCAGTGTTTAAATTTTTTTTAAATTAAAATTTTAGAATGGGAAAATACATATCCATTCCACAAAGATGTACATTTTTTAAATAACATTTTTTAAAATATAATATTTAAATAAATTATATACTAACCACAAATTAGTGAAACTGCAAGGATCCTGCAAATGAAACCTACATTTTACCTGAAAAATATATAAATAATATATTACATGGATTTAATCCAAACCGCTGATCAACCACGCAGTCATTGAAGAAAAATCAACTAAATTTGGATACCAACATCAAAACACCCGAAGCACTTTAGAAGAAGGTGCAACTGAAACGACTGCACCAGTATCGATTAAAAATTTTAATCCATTAATTTTGTCGAAAATAAAGAGACGGTGAGCAGGTTTAACCCTCCGATGAGGGACAGTTCTGAACTTCACGGCCGTGTGAAAAGGTCCCTACGGACCTTTTTTGTAAATCATGTTTTTTTCATATAAAAAATTTTTTTTTCATTTTTTTTTTATTTTTATTGTTTATAACTAAATTCTACATACAAAAATAATTTTTTCAATTTTTTTTTGCTTGAATTTTCTTAAGACTATTATAAAAAAGTTTAAAAATTATTGTTGTTGAACGTGTACTTCTTGTCCCCCGCCCTGTGCGCAAGTGCTGCAGCGATGTAAAAGTGTGCTATGTTCTCCGCAAACAGCGTTGCCGCAGCCGAAGCAGTATGCCCGCGTTTTCCGCTGCCGCCCGTACTCAGAACGGCAAAGCCGACATGATGGTCTACTTGACCTAGCCGCAAACGACGGTGCATTGCCTTCCATTGGTCTTGATAATACCTGAAATGAAAAGAAAAATAAAAAACAAATAACTATATATTCTATTCTTGAATTTGAAGATGTTTTTCTTACCCTGACATCGAATGCTTCCATCGCATTGCGTATCCTTGGATATGAGGTTATATGGTTGTTCAGGGCACTCTCTTCGATATTTGGTGTGGCCAATTGTTTCGTTAGCAGTAACAAGAACGACCGCCGTCTGTCACTCCTTTTTATAGGCTTCATTTCGTTGTAAATCGTAAAAGCAGCCAATGCAGCGACGTCCAGCATATTATAAAACATGGCCAACGGTCATCGTTGTGTTGCTCTTTTGCAGCTGTAAGTGCCTAGCATTTGATCCATGGTATCAACGCCGCATTTGTTGGCGTTGTAATCTAATATGGCATAGGGCTTCCGCTTCTCGGTTTGCTAGTCAACGAGGCAGATGTAGTGCATTGAGCATAACGCTATATCCCCTTCGTTGAACCCAAATAATGTACTATTGATGGTGCTCTTCGGGTTCTTCTTGAACTCCTGTGGAATGAATGTTTTGTTGTAGCGCACTGTATCAACATATGCGGTCTTCCTCCTCAACAAAATACGCGCCAAGTCAAGAGTGGTAAAGAAATTATCCGCGTATATATTACGGCCAGCATCTAAATATTTTTCCACAAGATCCAGCACTACGTTCTGCCCTTGGTTTATCTCCCGTTGTTGGTTTGGCAGTTTTCCAGAATATATAATTCCCTCACAGGATAATAACTCTGTGAGTCGCATAACCACCATACTTTCAAACCATACTTAGCTGGCTTTGACGGAATATATTGTGTGAAGCGGGTGCGGCCTCTGTAAGGGAACAACTGCTCATCAACTGTTAGTGCTTCATGAGGAGTGTAAGCTGCTGCCAAGTTATGTTGCAACATTTGCCAAATATCGTCAATAGCCGCAGTTTTGCTGTTGATGAGTCGCTGTTGTCGAGTATTTCCATTGTCGAATCGAATAAATTGCTTTATACACATGAAGCGATCGTACGACAACGCAGCTTTGTATATTGGGCAACGCGTCGCGCCCCATAATTCCATAGCTGGTTCATGGTTTGATCTTGTGAGTCCAGCATACAAAAGAATAGCTACAAAGGCGTCAAACTCTTTCACTGTCACTGGCTTCCACTCCTTTTTCTTCGTGGGATTCGCCAAATAACATGTTTTACTCCATTGGGTGCCATCTATACCAATATAGTAACTTTCATTCGTTTCCTGTCCATCATTTTCTTCCTCTTCATCATCGTCGTCATCAGTATCTTCATTTAGCTCGACGTATCCTTCAGTTTCGGCATCTCTTCAGCAGGTTGGTATGTGCGATCTTCATCATCCTCAACTTCATAATTATCAATTGCAGCAATATCAATTTCTTCATCCATGTCTTCGTCCATAAAATCAGCAAATCTACTATCAGCTGCACGCCTTTCATCCGCAGTCATTTGCTGGTAACGTGTACTACGGCGTACAACAATTTCAGCAACGTCCAAATTACTTGCATCTGCCATATTTATATTTTTGTTTCTATCACACACGATTTTACTCTTCGCTGTTTAAACTTTGACTGATTTGGTTTACGAAACTACAACTTCTTTTATACTCTTTCGTACGTCTACCTAAACTCAAAGACATTAGAGCCTAAACAGAACCAAGGCGGATGTCGGATGGCGGGCCTCTCTCTGCGAAATCCGGTGAGAACACGTCCAGAATATGAGCGGCTGTCGGTTGTCGGATCACGGTTGCATTTTATATTGGGAATGATACAAATTATTTTATATTATGCTTTGAATTCACATGAATGCAACACAGGCACAAAAACAGAATGTCAGATCATAGTAAAAAATAAGAAAATAACACTGAACGTACCCAATCTTTAGCAAAAATATGGCAAAATTTAAGTCACTCAGAGAGAGATCCGACACCCGTCAGAGAAAAATTAGAATAGATTCTATTCTGGCGTTTTCCCGTCATGCATTTCTACGGCGATTTCATTTTGGGCGGCTGCATATATTTTCATGTAATTTGTAGCACGGCGAATCCGACAACCGACATCCGCCTTGGTTCTGTTCGGGCTCTTAGGGATGATGATAAAAACAAAAAATTCTAAGAAAAAATTCTAAGAACAAAAATACTAAGAACAAAAAGTACTAAGAACAAAATACTAAGAACAAAAAATTCTAAGAACTGGTTTATTGCTAGTAGTATAAAATTAGAATATTGTGCCTTTCCTTGAAAGCAATAAAGTTCATGTCTTCGAATTTTTCTTAGAATTTTTTGTTTTTATCATCATCCCTAATGTCTTTGAGTTTAGGTCTTCGTGTTTAGAACAAGTAAATTATGTGTTGAAATAATAAAAAAATTATAATGATGCCCAAAAACATGCATTAATTAGTGAAATTCAGTACAAGGTCTATTCACACGTCCGCGTACTATTCTCACTAAAACCTCAATAACTCCTAAAGTAATGATCCGATCGGCTTGATTTTTTTTACTAAAGATGCGCAACAAAATACTCTTGGAATATAGAGTAACTGGGGGGGGGGTGTAGTGGCCAAAGTAGGAGTAATTTCAGTTTGAAAAGGCAAAAAGGTCCCTAGGGACCTTATCACTCATCGGAGGGTTAAATTTAAACGCTCAAATTTTAAACACTCAAATTTTATGTGTCAAATCAAGCAATTCTTCTAGACGATATGTTCCAAATTCGAGGAGAAGAATTATTTTGAGCAAATGCACTCATTATCTCATCCTGGAATTCGTACAACAAGACGAAGTATTTTTAACCAAACATGCGAAAGCAAATAAATGAGTGGACATCTAGATGTCTTAATTGTCAAAAATCAAAAATTAATATTTACACAAAGACTCCAGCTACGAAGATTGAAATTCCTTCGGGTGGATTTGAATATATCTACATGAATTGAGTATTACCAGTACCAATATCTGACAGTTATCGGTACTTATTAACAATTATAGATAGGCATACTCGTTGGCCAGAAGTTTATCCACTTAAAAACATTTTGACTAGTAAAATAGCAAACACTTTTGTTCAAAATAACGTTCCAAGATTTAGTGTCCCACTTAAAATTACAGTAGATCAAGGCATACAACTCACTTTAAAAATATTTGAAGAATTAACTAAATTACTCGGATCACACAAAATACATACTTCTCCATTTCATCCATGAGCCAACGGAATGATAGAACGCTTTCACCATCAATTGAAGTCGTCAATTGTATCTTCCAATGACTCGATACATTGGTCAGAACATTTACCATGGATTCTTCTTGTTTTACGAACTGCTATTAAAGAAGATCTGAAGTGCTCTTCGGTAGAACTAGTTGATGGTCAAACCCTTAGATTGAGATAGAGAATTAGTTTTTTCTAGTAAAAATGATGCTGATAGCTCTTCAGAAACTCTTCAACAACTAAGAAAAAAGTTTTCCGAAGTTCGCTCGAAAATAGTTCATCACAATAAAAATTCTTCTTTTTACCAAAATCACTCAAGACTTGTGAATATGTTTTTGTTAAAGTAAATCGACCAGCAAACCTTCAACCACCTTTTCAAGGACCTTTCAAAGTGATTGAAAAATTCGATAGAACATTTAAAATACATCATGGACATACTATAAGATCCATTTCGATCGATAATTTAAAACCAGACCACATAATAACTTTACCTACTCATCCAACATAACCTACACATTTAACACAAAAAAAGAAAATTACCTTTAGTATTAACTAATTAACATCAGTATTAACTAACGGGAACATCTGTAACATTTGCTTTTTCGAATTTTGGTTTTTTATATTTTTTGTTAAAAAAAGCTTAAAATTGTCTTTTAACTAGCCGTTATATTTTTTAATTCTGCGTTTTTGGGAATTTTTCTTTTTGTAAAAATATCCAAACACCATATATTTGAAAAATTGCACTTTTGGCTAAAGATGGCATAGCGGCTAGGTTCTTCAACGTAATTGCTCAATTTTTTCAGTGTATATTTGTCATAGTCTTGGCATAAATATCAACTAGATTTTATTGAGATACTTTCGTATTTGGATTTTTGAGACTTTTTTTAAAATATCAAGAAAAAAAATTTAACTAGTCAAAATAAAGCTCAACAGGTAGCCCGTTTGCTTTGGGGCACATTCACACAGTTTAAGTAAAGAGCCCATTGAATTTTCGCATTTTCATTTTATCCAGTACATTTTGCGGCCATTCTAATAAACATACTTTACATGAACTAAAAGAATTTTTTATTAAAGCTTAGTACCATGAGCCTTATACTCACTGCTTTTTAAAAAATCTTCATTGCCGAAATCCTACTTGTGCACCAATCAAACATAAATCCTTGTTAAAGTGCGTTGGAAAGGGGCTTTTAAGATTCATGCCAAAAGTAAAAATCAATAACAAATTCAATACAATCAATACCACCCTCCTAAGTAAAAAAGTCATATCTCCTTTTGAGTAGTTTTGAGATATTAACCTTTTACGTTTTTTATCTTTCTAAGTAACACACTAGTGACCACTTTACTTAAATTTTTCAGTCATTTGGAGTTGAAAATGGGTAATAGTTCCGAATCTGCCTTTTTCTGCTTTTTGGAATTTTGGCGTTTGCGACTTTTTTTCTTAGGGCGGCATATAAAGAATTTTTTATTTTAAAAAGTGGCTTTTTTTAAAAACTAAATTTTTGAAATATATGATTGCTCCAAATAATGAAATAAAAAGAAAACTTTTTTTATAAACACCACTTATAAAAATTAAAACTTTTTTACGATATCCTTAAAATTCGCGTCATTTGTTAGAATACCATTATGGGTACACTTCACAACTATACGAGGAATGAATTTTTTTTGTGAAGCAAAACGCAAGGAATCTCGTTTGACTTTGTATAGAAGATGACATATGCATTTATGCATCATACTTTACATCGTTTGAAGTTAAACCAAAAACAAAGTTTCAGCATAATATCACTTCAAGAACAAGGAGAAAAAACGAGAAGAAACCTTTAACTTTATATAGGGGTTGGGCTTAATTCTGGTCCGACCCCTCCCATTTTCTATATGTCTTATAAGTACTGTAAAGAAAACCTAAGCCAGAACTTCAGCAAAATTGGCTTTTAAGAAGAGAAAAGTTAGCAAAAAAATATCCTTTTTGTGTGAGAAGTGGGCGTATTTCTGGTCTGATCACACCCATTTTCTCCATATCGTACAAATAGTGTATACACGCTCAGAAATCTTGAAATTAATTTTAATCCAATCGTTGGAATCATGCATTTTTTAATACTTTTTCTATTAGAATTAAAACTCTTCAAAATACTAGACATTTTTTAATAAAACCTGGAATACTTTTTAATACAGTTTGGATTAGTCTTTAAAAACAGCGTTCGGCTTGGTTCGGCTCTTATGCATGTTTATCATTTCTTTATACATGTGGCTTCATAGAGCAGTTGGTAGAGCCAACAACTTATAACCTAAACGTACTGGGTTCGAATCCCACATGTTTCGTTAATTTTTTTTTTTTGTCAAAAATATTTTAATACAAGCATGTATTAAAATTAAGTCCCATGAGAGAATAAAAATCAATTGTAATATATGTAGTGTATTAGATTGTAATACAATTCTGGTGTGGTCATATATACAATACAGTTTGTATTAGAATTTATTCCAAGATTTCTGAGCGTGTAGTAAAACGCACACAAAAAGTTCAGCAAAATCGCTTTTCTAACAAGAAAAAATAGCACAAAATCAAATACAGGCGAGAGCGAGAAAAAGGTCGTGGCACCAATTTACAACTTATACACAATAACATTTAATTTTGTCATTACGGTGAAAATTTGAGGAAAGAGTAAAAAAATGATCAGGAAATCCTTACTGGGATAATGTACTTAAGCGAAATGTGACACACTTTTTTATAAACTCGTGCCGCTTTATGAAAAATATTTCTAAAAATGATCAGGAAATAAACTCTAACTTATGTAAATTATATATTTGAGCGAAAGGTGACACACTTTTAGACATAAATTCTCATCAGACCATCTGATCCTAATATTATACTGATCATTATTTAAAAAAAACTCTTTAAGTAAGTACCTATAGCTTCAGGAAAATACGATTGCCAGCTGAAAAGATATTGCTCAAGTTTCCTTAAAAAGGCATCCCTACCATATCCGAGCCATGTCCGTACTGAAATTAAGTATTTTCATAGCAGATTTTCACTTGGGTAGTCTTAAAATTTGAAATGATCAAATCTTAGGACTAGGAATAAAAAAAAAAATCGCCCTAAAAATTTATGTGTGTCACATTTAAAACAATGACTATTTCTTTTTTTTAAATTTATTTAGGAAATGTAATTACAGTAGCCAATGTTTATAGATATGAATATTTCAATTAATACTTTGAAGCTCTGCATACCTTCTCTCTATACAGTAATAATTATGCTTTTGAACTTTTAATAAATTTCAACAATTTCTCTTCATTTAGAAAGTTTTCTTTCATTCCTCGTGACTGAAATTGAATATGTAGGCTCTTGAATCTTGCCAAAAGCCATCTATTTAACCTGCAGCTTGTTAATGTCTCAATTTCTTGACGCTGTTGCTTCAAATGAATACAAAAGATACAAAAGAGAACGACAATAAGCTGCAGACATTTATTTGTCATTTACACTGATGGCAGATTTTAAAGTACAACAAAAGTAAAAATAACAATAACAATAATGGTCACGACTATAGGCTGGGTGACGAAGAAGTCAACGCTTTGAAAATATAAATTTATAATTTTAATTATGTAAATACTTATGGGTAAAATTTATTTACAGCTACATAGACAGAGAGCAAAGTTAAATATCTATCAATGATATGGATTTCATAATCGAGATACAAAGTGCATCTTTTCATTAGCAAAGTGAAAGAATAGCTTCAAATAAGCGAAAGTTTTAAATTCGAAGAAGTTATGAAGCTATTTTTCAGATCAAGTTATTTTTGTAAACATATTTATAGAACTAGAATCAACAAGATAAAGACAGAATTTATTGATCTTTTATAACGCCATTAGTAGTGACTCGATTGTCTACAGCTATTTTGAATAATTAGCTTATTTTGGTAAAATTGCATAGTTGTTGTTCAAACTATTTTGATGTTTGTAACCTTAAAAGATAAATTTTTAAAATAACTGTATCCATGTTTCCACAGAAAAAGGCACACTTCAAGGTAAGTTAAGTGAACTCAGTTTCTATATGCATTTTAGCCACATAAACACGACTCAAAATTCAGTTATCAGAATCGATATGCATTCATTAAAATCCTCTTCTCGGACATGGCAAACAAGTTCGAGAAAACTCTTGAACCTAAATGAAATTGCTTTTGTGGCAAAAAAAAAATAATGTTTCGATTTTGAAGAAGTGTGCAAAATAGCCAAAAACAAAATACCATGTAAGCAAAAAAAAAAAACAAAAACAAGTCGATGACTGCTTACCATGGAAAAATGCAATTTGGGTTTGTGTTATTTTGGCTGAAATCACAGTCAGTTAATACAAAAACATATTCCATTGACGGCAAAATAGCATGTAACCAAGGTTTTCTCCAGAGAAGATGTAAAGGGTTTTCGAAATCAACATTTTTAGGAATAATGAAATAAAGAAACAAAAATGTTTACCAAAAAACCCAAAATACTTATCACTTATTTCATAAATGTGTTCAATATAAAAAGCTGTCAGCAAATAGAAAATCACAAAATCTAAATTTTGACAGCAAACCAAGAAAAATTATGGCATCATCATCAGCATTTCAAATTGTACCAAAATATTTAGTATTTTGTGTCAGCTGTGTACCATATTTTATGATTTTCAAATCATTTTTAAGCGGAAATGAAAAAGGAATCTGTGTGTGTATTTATGTATGTGTGTGTGCGTGCTCACTCATACATAAAAAATAAATCAAAATTCTTGTGACTTGTTGCCATTAATTGTGGCTATGCAACGGTAAAAATACATTCATCAGCAGCATTCATTTTTTCTGACATCCTTTTTTCGAGCTGTCAGTGTTGGCGAGATTCTATTAAATAAAAGTGTGAAAGAACAAATATTTTTAACACACTTCAAGAGTTGTGCACAAATTGCATAACTTTAACAGAAAATTACGCAAAAAATGTTGTCACTCTAATTCAATTATAACAAAAATGTAACAATTCATTGTTAATGGAAAAATGTTTGCACTCTTTATAGCTTAAAGAGCTTATAGCTTGCAACAAAGCAAACAATTTCATGATTTTTTTATGCTACAAAAAAAAAAAAAAAAAACTAGAAAGATTTTTAGTCGCACTGTTTCAATTATATAGCCACAACTGAATATTTTTTTTATGTGACAAAAATTAATTGGATTTGTGACGTGTATTCCAAAGTAATTGGATTTAGTTTTCAAGATTTAATATTTTACGATGAGCTTAACAAATGCTTTACCGAAGCTTACAACAGATTTATTATATTTTTTATTCTATTATAAATACAAAGCAAAAACAAGAAAATATTGTTATATATTTTTTGTGTACGATTTTTTGCTTCTTTTGCATTTTTATGTTATGCGAATAAACTTCAATGTTAGAAACAACAAATTCATTACCAAAGTGGCCTTTAAACAACCACCTTAAGTAACGGTCATAAAGTAAAAAGTGTGAGTGCAAAACGGGGTTGCGTAAGATTGAGTGGATGTTCAAGTACTTAATTTCTTATGTGGCCATAACAACTGGTGGTTGGGTTATGGCCAACTCTGCTGTTCAAGTGTATAAAATATATTGTAGCTACTCGTGCACACTCGATATATCTCCATTCTCTTTCGAAATTGACTTTTTGATGGCATTCTACAGTAAAAAACCACCTCTCTTTGACTTTAGCATAATTTTGTTCAAGAACTTAATAGTTCTCGAATTTAAAACGTATTTTCGTTCTCCTGAATAATTTTAAAAAAAGGAAGATTCACAAAGAAAACACAAAAGTTACGGTATAAGAATATGGCATAAGGTTATTTCGTCAAAATGCTGTTGTTATGTTATACTGAGACTGAGTTTTCATACGAAAATTCTTGTTTGGAAAAGGTTGCAATTTCTTAAGTATAGGTGTTTTTCAATATTTATAATTAAATTTATTATCAACTTGATTTAATATAAATTAACAAAAAAAAAGACCCTTTTTGTCTTTGCAAAACATCAAAACTAAGGCATATCTGGCATATCGGAATATCTGGGGCCTGTTACTCAAAAATTATAAGCCTTGTAATTTTCCTTTAAAACGGAAAATTTTTACAAGTGTCTGTTTCTCGAATCTACACTTGTAGAATACGAGTTACATTTGCCTTTTTTACAAGTGTCAAAAGTAATTTATAATTAATTCTGTTTCTCAAAACTTGCCTTAGCACTTATAGCTTGTGAGCATATGTCAAAAATGATGGCAGTCTCGCAAATCTCTATAATATTTAAAAGTAAGACCCACAAATAATCAAGATTATATATAATAATTTTTAAAAAATAAAAGCAGTCAGAGAAATGTGGTCAAGTGATTCAAGTGATGATGAGGAATTCATTATTATAAGAAGACCAAGGATTATAAGACAGCGGATAAAGTATGGATATCTCGAGATATCGTATGAGTTCAATGAGAGGTTCTGCCTCGCAGCACATAAGATGGAATATCTTGTCAACCTATTAGGACCCAACTTGAAAAGATGTACTGGAAGAAGTAATGCCATTTCAGTTGAACTACAATTGCAAATTGCTCTCCATTGGATGGAGGCAGGAGCTCAGTACCATGCAATTAGAGATATGTATGGTGTTGGCAAAGCCAGTGTTTGTAGAGCTATTCGGAATGTTGTGGGTGCTGTAAATAGAACCTTATTCCAAACTAATGTGAAATGGCCACAAAATGTTCAGGTTATCGTAGAACGTTTCTTTGCTTTAAAAGGAATGCCAATGGTCTGCGGATGCATCGATGGAACTTTCATCAAAACAGAAGCTCCTAAAGAACATGAAGGAGCTTATGTATGAAATCACACAATAACCTGCATGGTTGCTTGTAGACCGGACCTGCAATTATATTATTCATACTCTAATTGGCCTGGAAGAACTCATGATGCTCCAGTATCGAAAAATAGTGGTTTATTCTATCAAATGGAAAATGGTAGCCGGCATTTCCCTAGCGGAATACTTCTTGGAGACTCTGCATATCCGCTTAAAGATTGGTTAATTCCTCCGATTTTAACCAATATAAATAATGAACAAAACTGCCTGTTTCTAAGGGCTCATAAGTCTACGCGAAGACCTATTGAAAACGTCATCGGTGTTTAAAAGGAAAATTTCCATGTCTCAACTATTTACGACTAGAGCCAAAAAAGCAACTGAAGTATTCAACAGTTGCGTAGCTCTATGTAATTTTGCACGGTTTGAGGAAGGTTACATAACAAATGTGACTTCTGAAAACACCGAAGAAGGCGATGAAACCACTTCTCTCGAAGTAGCTAGTGATGAAGAGCAACCAACTGATAGAAGAGGACAGAGCAAATTCAAACACTTTTGTACTTTTTTAGAAACGGAGGTTCTTCTTAAAAATATAAAAATCTCTTACTCCTACTTACGAGTACATTTATTTTACTTCTCTTTAATTAACGAAAAACAGTTTTTTCCACTCTTAAGTTTTTTAAGGAGTCCATTGAAAAATTTGTTTTTTTGCTTCTCCTGAAAATTAAAAAAATTGAAGTTGTCGCTTCTGTAGGAAGGGTGCAATGTGTTAAATAATTTGTTACTACATCTCAAAAAATCTTCGCTGGAGCATTCGAGGAATCGAATACAATAACTTAGTCATTAAGTTTCAGTGCCACATTTTAGAATCGTTTTATACTTGCATTTCTATCAGTAAATTAACCACTTTTTAAGCCTCAAACTATCTTCCTAGTTCAATAGCTAAACTTTTATGATTTGAAATGAAATGAAATTACTTTTATGAAAAGTAAAAAGAAATAAAAAGTAAAAATTTAAATAATATAGATAACTGCAGTCTTTATTTTATTTATATTAACATATTTTTCCAATTAAATTAATATTATAGATGCACTAAGATTGTTTCATGCATTGAAAAGAAATCAAATCAAAATAAGCCACATTTTGATATTACTAGCCACTTCCTATAAGAACTAAACAATCTGGAAAGCATTATTTTCCCGTATTGCGTTAATGTCAATAGTAAAAATTGAACGTGGAACCTTTATTGATTGTTCTAACTCAAGAATTTCTAGTTTTTTTTATAGTTGTTTATTTCCAAAAATTCTACCTGCTGCTTAAGTTTGCGGCGTTTCAGCTTCTTTTCTTTTTCGAGATCGGAGTATGCTTTGGAACCCTAAGTAATAACTCTTCTCGATGCTGTACTCGGTTTAGATTAAGGAATGTCAGACTTTCGTTTTATCTGTGTTTCTAAGAGAACTTCCGTAAGAACATTTTCTTTTATATTATTATCCGCCATCGAATCTAGTTCGCGTATGCCTTCCACGATAGGAGAGTCATGTCCTAAAATTTCCAGGACTAGGTCATCAATAGGTGTGAGCTGTTGATTCTTCCCACCAGCAGAACCTGTTTTCCTAGCATTTTCTTTTTTAACCTATTTAGTGAGAGGAGCATATAATTATTTGCAAGACAAATACTACTTTTAAACATACCAATGTCGCACGTTGATGTTTGACCAAAAAGTGTCTCGAACATATGCGTATTTTTTATCCGATCTTATAAGTCCAATCGATTGGCACGATTGCGTTACTTTCTTCCACTCGGCGACATATGTCTTTGGTTAGTTTGTCAGAAAATGCACCAAAAAGGATATCTTTCGATGAAAGTATTTGTCGTAAACTGGCAGTTTTTCGTTGCCATTTCAGAAATTTAAGAAATAAATTAAAAGTAAGAAATAAATCAGTTTTTCGTAGCCTAGTGGGTAGAGTGCGTGGCCCCTAAGCTAAGGTACCTCGGTAGCCCGGGTTCAATTCCAGCTCAGACAGAAAGTTTTTTCAATTGAGTTAATTTTTCTGTTCGGTCGTCACCTCTCTGCAAACTTCAGAGAGTAAAAAATGCTATGTAAAGCTTCTTGAGAACATAAGCCGTTCGGAGTCGGCATTAAACACGTAGGTTTAGTTCTCGGTCATTTGTGATCAAACATTTAATTGCACGCACAACACAATTGATCAATAGAAGATACGTCAAAGTCTTTCCAAGGGCTGAAATGGCCAGTTTATTTTTTTATTTTTTTAAATCAATTTTCCGCACTGTATAAACTAAACAATTCAATCCAAATAATGTAATAATTGCAAAGTCACAAACAACTGTTGTCAAATCTGCCACTTCATAAATGTGGCCAGATTGTTATTTTTAAAATTGTGTGTAAAACTTGTATTTATTACGAACATTTCAGGTATAAGTGTTTTTAAAACCGACATTCATATTATTTTGTTGCATTTTTTTGTTCCTACGTAAGAACAGTGCAAGTTCTTTGCCATTTCTTAGCAAATACCCGCTGCTTTGCCTGTGATAAAATATAAAATACCATGTAAAAATTTGAAATCTTAAAATTAAAGTATTTTGCTATATCTTCAAATGCAAAATCCAAAAATAGTTGTGTTTGTTTAATAATGAAAAAATGGTATAAATAAAGAGAAAATACTTTATTTAATTTGAATTACCTTCTTTAAACAGTAATTGTTATGGTGACATAAAGTTAACTTTTTCTGTATTTTGATTTTTTAATAAATCCTGTAAAAGGATGTGTAAGGATTATAAAAAATTTGGGTAAATAATTTTTTAAATTTATAAGTAAAAGATGTTATATTTAAATTGATTCTTAATAAAAATGTATTCTTCTTTGGTCTTTGGATTTTTTGGTTATATCTCAATAACTATAGATTTTCATTTATTATGAAAAGTCATTGGTTAATAAAAATAACGGTTAACGAAGGATTTTTTGAAAATATTTCATACTTATATCTAATATCTAGTGAATTGAAAAATTCTAGTTTGTCGAATTATGTCATAAAAATTATTTAATCACTTATGTGTTTTCATTTCCCCAGATTTTTTTCTTTTATGAAATATGGCCCTCTATTTTTATGAAAAAAAATTTTTAAAGACAAAACGGCAACAATTTTGCTCCACATTTACTACAAAAATATATGTTACATTTTGTAATTAAAAGTTTTCTATATTCCTTTGTATCAAATTTAAAATATAAATTCCTAAATTTGAAGTTGTTATGCAACGATTTTACATTAGGGGTATTCACGATTCAGTGCACTTGCCTGTGCAGTTGAGGACTTGGCAACTTGTGCAGTTAGGTTTACGTGAACACACCGCCATCACTATTTCAAAAGGAGTACGTCTGTACTAAGCATTTTTTTAACTCAATGGGAATATAAACTTTAGGGATATTAAGGATTTTAAAAAAAAGGACTTTTTTCATATCTTTTTTCAATAAAAAGAATTTTTGTACCAGTAAAAATATAGCAAACAATTAAAAAAATATCAAAAGCTTTTAAAATTTTTAAACTTAACAAATATTTGGTTCAACAAGCTGGTTACAAACTCAATTCTACATCACTAACAGTCAAGGCACTTTCATTTTTTTTGTCTGTGTGTGAGGTGTATTCACAGTTTGTAGGTATTTTTTGTACATTTCCACAAGAGCTCCGGATCGTGAATACCACTATTGATTGCGTTGTATATGTATCAATTAACGTCTCAATCTAAGCGTGTGATTTGCGGTATAATGCAAAAACTACAAAATCAGTTGGGCAGGATTATTACTGTACATCATGGTAATGATAGCAGGAGGAGGGTAGCTACGCTAAATCTCAAGATGGAACACTGAAAAGACTAATACAAAACATTGTTTTCTTGAGATAAATAAAGAAGATTCTTCAGAAAGGCAGAAAACGGATTGTAATCCCATTAGATTAGGCAAGGTTAATGGATTTTATAAGCAGCAAAGCATACCCAAAATAACATGAATGGCCGTGTTGGTTCTGCTAAAGATTTTGACATCATTAATTAATAAATCAATACCTCTTCCTGTCAACATTACGGAACTCCAGAATACAACTGGAATTTACTTAGATTTAATGGATATCGTCGCGTCTAAGAGGAGGCTCATAGTTTATTTTAATTTAGAACCATATGTTAGGTTAGGTTGAGGCGGCAGCCGCTGAACTTGCGTAATAAGATAAATTGTGATACCGCTGTACACTTCAGTCCGAGTGTAGCCACATTGAGCTTTTGGTGAAACTTATTAGATGTTTGACAGGTTGTCAAGCTCCGAGAAGATGAACGACACTAAGTTTGTGTGCCTTCTTAGAACATAGAAGGTGGAAGATGGTTTCTTCCTCCTCTTCGTCCCTGCAGCTTCTGTAAAAGTCAGTTGCGACAAGTCCCAGTCTGGAGGCATGTCTGCCTATCAAGCAGTGCTCTGTGATAATGGCTACAACTGTAGCTACCTCTAGTCCTCCCAGCGATAGAAGGGCTCTTTTGCTTTAGGTCTAGAGTAGGCTTCTTGAGCTGAACTTAGATGTGGTGAACCCTTTGAACAGTAATTTGACGGTTGTCAACGGAATGCTTGGTGAGTTCTGGGCCACTGAAGTCGCCGAGGTACCGTTTCTGGCCAGCTCGTCTGCTTTTTCATTTCCATGTATGCCCTTATGCCCTGGTACCATGGCCACTTTAGATGGATACTTGATGCATCGATTTGATCGCAGCTTCGCTGTCCGAGAAAATGTAGATTTATCGTTTTGAGACGACATTCTCTGAGAGCCATGTTGCAATTTCACTAATTGCCATCACTTCGGATTGGAAAACACTACAGTGATAAGGCAGAGCCTACGAGCCAGGGACACCCCCAGTTGTTTTGAGTGGACCTCATACCCGACCTTGTCGTTTAATTTTGATCCATCTGTATAGAATTAAAGACACCCTGGCTTCCATGGCGCATCTTTATCCCAGTATGTCCTAAGTGGAATAACCGTGCCGTAGTTTCTATCAAATGATGTAATGTAATGGGCGAAAGCAGTGGTATGCAGTAATCAGTCCTTGATGGAGTGAAGTTTAATTTATGGAGTATGGATGCATGACCTGTTTCCAGGTTTTTCCATACTCCAGTTTCCCTCAGTCTGACCGCAGAACACGCTGCTAGTTACCTGGCAACCAAGTCGAGTGGAAGAAGGTGAATTATCGTTTCTAAGGCCGTAGTCGGTGTTGTTGTCAGAGCACCGCTGATGCATATAGATGCCATTCTTTGAACTTTTTGGAGTTGGTTCAAATATGTGACCTTATTCAAGGATGGCCACCATATCGTTGCTCCGTATAAAATAATAGGTTTAATGACCCCTGTTTATAGCCAATGAACGATACGGGGAGAAAAACTCCATCTTGTCCCTACAGCTTTTTTGCAAGTATTCAGCGGTACTGTCACTTTCTTTGCACGCTCAGAAATATTGATTTTCCAGCTCAGCTTCCTATTAAGAATAAGGCCTAGATATGTTGCGCTTTCCGAAAGGGAAAGTGCAGACCCATTTAGCATGATTGGTGTTAGAGACGGTTGTGTTTCCTTGTGAAAAGGACCAGTTCTGTTTTGGCCGGATTTACTCCGAGACCACATCGTTCGGCCCATCGCTCGAGTTTGCAAAAAGCTCTTTGCATAACGTCGCGAAGAGTTGTGGGAAATTTGCCTCTGACTGCGATTGCTAGGCCATCGGCGTAGGCTGCCACTACACCTTCCTCTTTAGAGACAGTAGTACATTGTTCACTACTAGATTCCAGAAAAGTCGAGATAGTACACCGACTTGTGGCGTATCTGTAAGATTACTCGACAGTTGAGCAGCTTACCTATCATGTCTAACAAGAATGTCGTTAGACTTAAAACGTAAATTTGGAACCATACTTTAAGAATCATCAGGAATAGCCAAGTGCATAGAATTGCTTAGCATCAATGAGATACGATTATATATTTTGGAGAACAAAATAACACAATATCTAATGGATTGCAACGCAGTTACGATCTGCTTTCAGAAAACAACAACTTATTAGTCATGCAAAAAAAAAAAAGACAAAAGGGAAGTCCTTACATTAGGTATGATCGTTTTGGATTACTGCACAATTATTTGGAATCCTTATTACGCTGTAACGTCAAATCGTATTGAAAGAGTTCAAAAAATGTTTACCAAATATACTTTTTCTAAAATTCACTGGTCAGATGAAATACCTTCCCACATAGCGAGGCGCAAACTATTAGGTCTGTAACCACTAGATGATACAATAACGTTTTTCTCCATTATGTTTGTCTTTAAATTAATTAGTGGAAAAATCGTTTGTTCTGCACTTTCTGAACTTTTTAAAATTTGTATTCCACCAAGAAATTTAATAACTAACCGTTTATTTTTGGAATCTACACATGCAACAAATTATGCATACCAGTTGCAAGATGCTTACGGTTATGCAATAATATTTTTCCTATTTTAAACTTGAATGTAGATGAAAATCGCTTTAGATTGAACTTGTTCATCCTATTTAATTAACTGTTAAGCATTAAATGAATTGTTACTTTAGTCCGCAAGATTTATAATAAGCAGCCTGAATAAAGAAATAAATAAATCAATAAATAAAAAAAATGTGTTTTAGTTATATGGGAACTGCCACGCCCATTGGTCCAAAATTTCTGAAATACTTTTTTAGAATTTTCACATACCTCAAACATCGAAAACTACTAAAAAAATCCACAAAACAATTTTCTCCGTCTAACTTGTATGAAACGAAACACTGTGCCGCCCCACAGAATATTCAAGCATGACCAATTGTTCATTGAATATTTGTAGTTATAGTTTTGTTTTTCTTAGAATATCGACCGTAATAAAACCTTTTAAAAACCGTTGCTGCTTATTGCTTGTAAGGACAAGAGATAAACATGCATCTAGATCGTGACGTAACGACAAGACGATACGCATGCATCTATGTTTATGATGGTCATGTCAACTGATCATAATATTATAACTTTATTATCTTAAGGTGCATTAATTAAGATTTAAATTTGCTTGCCTTCTGTCGGCGTATTTTTAGTAATTAAGCTTGTATATATGTAAAGCTAAGATTACACAAAATAAAATGAGATCTTAACAGAATCAGAAATGCAGTTCAATGTGCATTTAACAGTTAGTAAAAAGTCAAATTGAAAGTATGCAAGTTTTTACTTCTAGTGTGCTGAAATTTTGTTTAGTTCAAAAATATAACGTACTGCATATAAGTTTTCACAAGGAATTGACAAAGACGTTACTCAAATTCGTGTTCTTTACATCAACTCTCACCTCAAGTCAGTTGAGTAAAACGGGCGTAATTAAGTAATTTTTGACACAAAATTTTAAAAATAGCTTGAGGAATTGGCTTAGGAACCAGTCAATAGATTCTGCTGATTAAATAATTTGACATAATTAATTTTTGTAATTAATTCAAACTACGTCAGTATTGAAAAAACTTTGTACAACATTCAGAATTTTATTCTCACTGTAATCTTAAAAAAAATTACCTCAATGGTTGCATGTCCAAGCATTTATTTTCCATACGTTTTTTCTTTAAATTAAACATTTATAACACCGCTAGCGGTCCAGCAGTGTTGCCACAAGCTGTACCGGAAATGCGGTAATACTTCCGATAACATACAGTGACAGCAGAGTGAGAGCAAGCAATAAAATATGTATGAGCTTAAACGAAAACAAAATACAAACGGAAATCCAGCAGCATGACGTAGGTACTTTGAAGGAAGAAAAAATTCTGCACTAGTATTGCCAGAAACAAGTGAGGCAGCTTTTTTTTATTAATTTGGGTTAACACTTTTTACAAAAATCTTGCCTGCTATTTTAGAATGCTGGAAAAGCAGAAAAACTAACCAAAACAAACTTACTATATTAAAGTTGGCAACGCTTGAGACTAAAATGGTGGCTTTATATAGTATAGCGACCTGCCATTCGCTATGCCTTTCATACTGTGATATTTTCATGTGGCTGATGCAATACTAGCTAAAAATGGCAGCAATTATATTGAAATTGCTGTGGCGCAACATTAATTATTTGTAGCATAATTTAAGGCGTTGTATAATAGCATTAACGATTTTATTGTGTTGAAATTAAGCCATACTGATGTAATTGCTTTCTCACAAAATACAATGCACATTTTGTTGTTGCTGAGAGTGTGATTATTGTTTTTGTTATTGTGGTGGTGGCAGTGGTTGTTATTGGCTTTTGTGGTGTTTCAAAATGAAATTAACTTTAACAAAGGATTTGCTTGCTATTTGAGGTTAGATTGATAAAATGAACATGCTGCTGCAACATGTTTTAAGGTGGGTGTCTAAATAATAATTTTTACTTTTAAGAAAACAAACATTTTAAAACTAAGCCGTATGAGCTCTTAGTTGTATTGCTTTATTAGAGCGGATTAATTTCTTTCATTTGATTCAATATGAAAGCTTACCGTGACATATGAGTGCCATTTAATTAAAAGAATATTGCTTCAAAGAAGTTTTGGTGAAATATTTTTAGATCATAATCATTCTGATTTGTTAAATTTTAATTAAAAAACTCTTTGGAAGCATATGGGTGTGGTGGTTAATATTTGTATTTTTTTTTTGCCATGCAATTTATTTTGAAACACATATATTTGTATAATAATATTTAACAATTTATTTTATAAATTGAATTCAGAAAACGCTTGAAGAACAATAATCAGAATTATGAAAATTTTTGATATATATATAAATATTTTTGATATTATTTTAAAATATAATTTGAAAATGAAAATTAACAAGTACTTATTACTAAAGCAGAAATTACACCAAAATATTACCCTACAATACTCCCCCTCCAGTAAAACGAACATAAGAAATTAATCGCAAAAAAAAATTAATTGATATTAAAAGTTACTGTCTTTTTTTTTAGAATTGTCTGTGTAAGGTGTTTTTTATGTGGGATTAATTCACTGGTGTATGCAGGTTTTAAAAGAATGATAGAAACTGATTTTATCGTATTTCCATATTGTATTTTAAACGTGTTTTCATGTTTTGAAATAATTTTGAATGGTCCCTCGAAGGGCGTTTGCAAACCTGACCTTTGGATTGCTTTAACAAAAACGTACTCACAGGTTTCGAGTGTTTTTGGAATATAGCTCTTATCATTATTGTGATGGACAACCTTTGATCGTACAAGTGAAAAATGTTTCCTTAAGGTTTGAAGAGTTTTATTGAACAATATCTAAAATTCTTTTAATCTTTCCTGAGAATGAAAATAAAATAAGGCAATTACATTACATAACACAATTTATAACATAAGTACAAGCATATCAGACTTTTAAATTTAAACAATTAACCTTGAAAAAAGCTTTGATCATTATTGATCGCATTTTATGCAACAATCTTTTGCTCTCGCAAGCTTGCAATTCGTTCCTTCGTATAACCCAACATGTTTTGCAACACTTCGTCCGTATGTTGACCCAACAAAGGAGGTGAAGAGCGTGCATCATTTTTAGACTCACTGAATACTACTGGTGGACCAACGACCTTTACAGAACCATCCTTCGGATGTGGTAATGTTTTAACCAAGTCAATGGCTTTGATGTGTTCGTCAGCGAAAACTTCACCAATGCTATTTACGGGTCCCACCGGGAATGGAGCATCTTCAAACAAGCGCATCCAATTTTGCGAAGAGTCTTTGAGAAATATATGTTCCAAAAGAGCTATTAACTCTTTGCGATTGGCAACACGATCCTTATTTGTTCGAAACTTTGGATCCGTGGCAAGGTTACCGATTTGAAGACGACAGCAAAGATCCTTAAACTGGTCATCACTACCGGTACCTAGAGTCAGATAATCGTCTGTGGTCTTAAATGCCTGATATGGCACGATGCTAGCATGTGCGGTGCCCCAACGCTGCGCTTCAGTACCGGCATTGAGATAATTACTGGCAACATTGATGAGTATGGCCACCTGAGTGGATAGCAAATTAACATCGATCTTTTGACCAAGACCCGTGCGCTGACGCTGCAAAAGCGCGGCCAAAAGAGCGCCATGAGCATACAAACCAGTGGCCACATCGGTAACAGCTACACCCACCTTGCACGGTGGACCATCACGTTGTCCAGTGATGTGCACAAGACCGCCCATTGAGGCTGCAATGACATCGTAACCAGGTCGTTTGGCATATGGTTCCACGGAACCGTAACCTGTTAGCGAACAGTAAATCAAGTGAGGCGCTACTTGACGCATCTGCTCATAACCCAATTCATACTCGTCCAACTTGCCGGGCACATAATTTTCCACGAGCACATCACACTTGTTAGCCAGTGCTTGGATGATATCACGTCCATGCTTGAGATCGATGCAAACACTTTTCTTATTGCGATTCGATGCCAAAAAGTAGGCTGCATCTTTTGATTTGGGCAGAAAAGGTGGGCCCCACTTGCGAGATTCATCACCACTATGCGGACGCTCGACCTTGATTACCTCTGCGCCCATATCAGCAAGTACCATGGTGCAAAAGGGCCCAGCAATAATGCGTGTCAAATCAAGAATACGAATACCTTTGAGTGGATGTAGATCGCTGATTGAGTCGCTAGTGTTTGGATTTGTAGCACATGTTGCTTGATGACGCTGCCAAGGCTGAATACAAATTAAACCATTTAGGCTAAATAAGCGACGAAAAGTATTGTTGGTTGTTCTTAATGCAGTCATTAGTTTTTGCTTTGTTACTTCATGTGATCGTTACGTTGGCACAACAGCTGATTCAAGCAATCTGTATTTGTTGGTATGAATAGTCGTTGTTGTTGTTGTTTTTATTGTTATGTCTCCATCAAAGCTGCTGAGCAAACAAGTCAGTTGGCTGCTGGTACCATTTTAATGCCTCTCCGCTCGAACTATTCAGTGGACAGTTTTTATCTGCATTAGTGGCAACATTGTTGTTAGATACAACTTATTCTCCCGGTAACCTTAGGGTTTGTCCATAAACAAGTTCTGCTGGAGAACATTTCAAATCTTCTTTAATCGATGATCGTAAACCAAGAAGTACCATTGGCAAAATTTCTGACCAATGCGTTGAGTCATGCGAAGTCATTATTGATGTTTTCAGCTGTCGATGAAAGCGTTCTATCATGCCGTTTGCTTGGGGATGATATGCTGAAGTATGAATTTTATGAGCACCAAGAAATTTGGTCAGTTCACTAAACAATTTTGAAGTAAATTGAGATCCTTGATCTGTTGTAATTTGAAGTGGTACACCAAATCGTGGAATAAAGTTTTTAACAAATTTATGTGCTACATTTTGTGCTGATATATCTCGCAAAGGGTATACTTCGGGCCAACGAGTGTATCGGTCAATTATTGTAAGCACATGGCGATGTCTATTTGATATCAGTAGTGGTCCAACTAAATCCATATGAATGTGTTGAAATCTACCTGAAGGAATTTCGATTTTTTGTATAGGAGATTTTGTGTGAGTAGTTATTTTAGATTTTTGACAATTTTTACAACTACTTGCCCAGTCATTTATTTCTTTGCGCATGTTAGGCCAAAAGTATTTTATTTGTATCAGGCGTCTAGTTGGGCGAACTCCAGGGTGTGATAGAGAATGTAGTTTATCAAATATGACTCTTCTTAATGAAGGTGGAACATAAGGTCTGGAAGAATGACTAGATATATGACACCAGATTTTTTTAATTTAACACCGGAATAGTAATTTCCTTTAAATTGTGTTTAGAATTTGGAGTCGATAAAAGAAATTTTAGTGTTTCGTCGAGTTGCTGTTCTTTGTATAAAACTTGAAAATTTATGTCTTTTGTAGAAATTATATCAATTTCTGGAATTCGTGACAAAGTGTCAGCGACGGCATTATTATTTCCAGAAATATATTGAATATCATTTGTAAATTGTGCAATCAATTCTAAATGTCGTGTTTGTCTTGGGGATCGATCAGATTTAGAATTTAGAACATATGTTAATGGTGTGTGATCTATAAAAATAGTAAAATTTCGTCCTTCAAGAAAGTGCCTAAAGTGTCGAACAGCGAGGTATATTCAGAGAAGTTCTCTGTCAAATGTAGAATACTTAATTTCTGTTGAACTTAGTTTTTTTGAAAAGTATGCAAGAGGTTCCCAAGAATTGTGAGTGGACTGTTGTAATACTGCTCCAATTGTAACATTTGATGCATCAACTGCTAATGACAGTTGTGCATTCTTATTGAAGTGTGTGAGAAGAGATCTTTGAGTGAACGCTGACCGGACGTTTTCGAATGCAGTCGTGGATTTATTATTCCAAATCAATTGTTTGACTTTGGTCTTATTCGCAGATGTAACCATCTCGTGCAAAGGACTTAGTTCTGTTGCTAACATCGGTATATATCGATGATAGTAATTAATCATACCGAGAAATTTTTTGTAGTTTTTTTATGGAATTTGATTTTTCAAAATTTGTTATAACTTGTATTCTTTCCTTTGAAGGTTTTATTCCATCAGATGAAATTTCATAGCTTAGAAAATCTAGTTTCGGAACACCAAAAACACATTTGCTTGGTTTGATATTAAGTCCATACTTTTGAAGTCGTGTAAATATGATTTTAAGGTGTTCGATGTGTTGTGTCTCATTGTTACTTGCGACTAATATGTCATCCACATATGTGAAGACGAAATCTAAACCTGAAAATACTTCATTTATAAAGCGTTGGAAAGTTTGTGCACTGTTCCGTAATCCGAAGGGCATGCGAAGGAATTCAAACATTCCAAATGGCGTCGTTATTGCAGTCTAGTGTATATCTTCACTGGCCATTGGAATTTGGTGATACGCGCGAACTAAATCGATTTTCGAAAATATAGTTTTGTTTTTAAGTTCAATACTTAGGTCGTGAATGTGTGGGAGAGGATATCGATCAGGAATAGTAATGCAATTAAGTCTTCTATAATCACCGCATGGTCTCCAATCATTCGGATCCTTTTTGGCAACGAGGTGTAATGGAGACGCACTAGGAGAGTTTGAAGGTCTACATACTCCAATTTTCACAAGGTATTCGAACTCTGTCTTTGCAATTTTTAATTTAATAGGGTCTAAACGACGAGGTTTGGTAAAAGCTAAAACGCCTTTAGTTTCAATCCTGTGAACCGTGTTATGACTCACCGTCTTGGTGTAATCGGGTTCAGAGGTAATAGAAAAAAATTCTTTCAAAAGATTGGTAAACTTATTCTCATTAATAGACAATTTGAGAGAAAAGATATCGGAAAAACCGGGAGTACCTGAAACTGTTAATTTTGTAGTCATGTCGATGATTTGTTTGTTTGTAATGTCTACAAGTATGCCAAATTTTTCTAAAAAATTAACACCAATAATTGGATGTGAAATATTAGCAAGAAGGAAGGGGAATTCGAATTCACGACGTAAACCTAAATCAATTTTAAAAAGTTTAGAACCGAATGTTTCAATTGATGCTCCATTTGCAGCTGTTAAATTAAGATCAGATTTTCGTTTATAGCTTTTGAATTTAGATGCTGGTACTACTGAAACTACAGCGCCAGTATCTATTAGAAAAGTTAACTTATTTAATTTATCAAAAATGAAAAGGCGGAACTTTTCCATCATCCACCACCGTCATGATGGAAGGTTTTAATTTAAATTAAAAGGCATATTCGTAGAGTTATTTTTAGTAATGTTTTTATTTGAAAAATTACATGGTTGAATACATTTATAAGCATTATTTTGAAACTTACTGTGATACCAACATATATCATTTCTGGAACTTGAACGTCTTCTTGAAAAACGTTTTTGATTGGAGAAATGTTGTCCTTGTGCTCTAGACCTTGCTTGAAGTTCAGCGACATCTAAACAAATTTTGTTAAAGTTTTCACAAAGTGTTGCCGATATTTGACTAAAATTTTGAATGCAGTTTTCTAGTGTCTTAAGTTCGATACTTGCTACTGTAGAATTTTGTAGTTTATTAATTATATTAAAAATTTTGTCAGCCATTATAATTTTTTCATCAACACTTTTTTCTTGACAAGTGGTTAAGTTAACTTGAATTTGTTGTGGTAACTTTTGTAGCCACAACTTAAAGAGAAGTTCGTGACCGACGATTGAGTCAGAGCCAGCCAATGACTTCATATCTCGAAAAAATTCAGATGGTTTACGATCACCGAGATTTGAATTGGAGAAAAGATGTTCAAGCCTAGATTCTTCACTTAAGGAAAATCTTTCGCAAATTGTTTTCTTAATGCACTCATATTTGTTTATAATTGGTGGGGGTTGAATTACATCAATAATTTTGGCTATAACTTTTTGTGGAAGTGCATGAAGAATAATATGAAACTTGAGGTTGTCATCATTAATATTAAACAAAGTAAAATGACTTTCTGCATATAAGAACCAAGCGTGAGCAGATTCTTACCAAAAGTCTGGTAATTTAATAAATTTCTGTGTGTTTTGTGGATATGAAAAAGTAAGTGGGACATTTTGTTCTTGAGGTGACTGTGGAATTGTATGTGTATTTTGCGGCTGTGCGAACGAACGCCCAAAACCCTAACGCCCAAAAACGAAAATGAACGAATGTCTAAAAAAAATTTTGGGCAATCAGTCATTTCACATTTTGGGCATAAAGACATATTTTTTATTTGGCGATCGTTCATAATGAACAATCACCCAAATTTCCATAAATGTACAAACGCCCAAAGCAGAGAAATTAGGTAATCGTACATAAGGAACGAACTTAATTTAAGTAAACCCAAAACCGGTGTTGGACTTACAGAGGGTTGTAATCTCTAAGCAGCGGCCGAAGGACGCCTAATAAAAAGGTAATTAAAGGTGTTGGACTTACTGAGGGTTGTAATCCCTAAGCAGCGGCCGAAGGCCGCCTAATAAAAAATACAAATGAACGATTGCTTTTTACTGTGAACGATTGCCCAAAAAATATCAGATGAACTATCGCACAAAATCTTTGTTGAACGATAACTGTTCGATAACTCCTCTACGATAACTCGATAACGATGACTGCCCTGAGAAAAAATTAACACTTTGTTTATAAATTATGATTGTATTACAGAAACGCAAATTTTTCAAATTATTATAAATTATGCAGGTGAAAAATAATAATTGTACAAGAAATTACAATAACAACAAGCACAAAAATTAATTTTTATTTAATGTTAACACAAAACATGAAAAATAGAAAAGAAAAATAAAAATTCTTTTGAAAATCTAAAAATTCAAAATAACTGAGTAATGCATTTTAAAAGTAGACTTGCATTGAATCTTCAACTTTTTGGCGGCACATGGGGCAGGAATATGAAGTGTGACCTTCCGCAAGGCTTTGCGCTTGTAAACTTAAATTGCATTCACTGCAGATTTGCAAGTGTTTACATGGTATGAGGACAATATTTGGCTTACAGTTGAAACACACTATACACTTATCTGCATTCGGTTGCATATTGCTACTCGAGGATGTGGGTTCTTCATTTTGTTCTTCCTCTTCTTCAGAGTGATTGGTAATAAATTCTTCAAATAAATCCTCATTTGGCTCCATATCGTAGCAAATGTTATTTCCTGGGTAAGTAACTCTATCCAGAAACTTCATTGCATTTATTTTACCTTTTTCAAGCAATTCAGAGGCTTTTGCAATGCCATCGTCTCTTTTTTGTGATGAAAGTGTCCTTCGTTTTGCACTAATGTCTCCTCCACTTTCAATATGCATTTCAAAATCACGACTTTTCAGAAATTCTTCATCTCTGGTAGCCTTCACGAATTTGAAAAAATTTCCATTTTTCGATAACATGCGTCCCAGCACTCCATTGTACGCTTCAATGTCGGATGTGGTTCTTGTGGATTTTTTGAACACGCAAAAACCGTTTGTTGTCACCTATTTAATGCGACCCAAAGAGAATACCGAATTAAATAACAAAATAGCATCTTTCTTTCGGTGCATATCAAATATTATGATTATATTAGACAACGGAGGTGGTTGATCGGCGCGATCACCCCAACCTAGTAGGAAATGCTTCGTAGGAAACAAACGAATAATTATCTTTCTTGTACGAAAGGAACCATGTGGAACAATTTACGAAAACTTATAAACATTTCGTAAAAGGAAAATAATTATTCGAACATTTTAATCTGTTCTCAGAAGATTTTTTTAAAGAATAATTGCTTCTCTTTTGCGAAGTACTTGAATGTTTTCGTAAATTTGTATACTTTATTTCTTTCGTACAAGGAAAATTATTATTTGCATAAATATTTTCGTTAATGCTTAAAGTTTGAAATCTTGAATACGCATGATTTAAAAGAAAGTATTTCTCTTTTAAAAAAGGCTTTTGTTAATTTTTAAGACTCTTAAGGCCGTTCATAAAGTAGACATTTTATCATTAATACCCCCACCGTGTGCGGTATATTCATAAAATTTGATATTATAATACACGTTATAAACTTCAGTTACCTTTTTCAACCAAAAATCTTCAAAATAACTGAAGAATGGTTCAAAGTATGTATTGTCGGGGAACGATGATCTAATCTGCTGCTTAAGTACAGTAAAGGAAGCAGCGATTATGTTTTTTGGAAGTAGAGGTAATGACAAAAATTTATGAAAGAAAATGGACCCTTTCTTGTTGTTCCTTATCAATTCAGCTAGCTTCTTATTTTTGTTTGATAAACACCGGCGCAATGCTTGACAGTAATGGAACCAGCAGCCTTGGATATATATATTTGGATATACTGATTTTAAGCCAGTTTGTAGTGCTGCTTTATAATCAGTTATACTCATTCGATGTACTCGAATAAGTGTTGATAGGCCTTTGTGGTTTTTTTCGTCATTAAAACAAACAAGAAAGGAAAAATCTGTAAAACAAACGAATTGAACGCAATTTGCAACTCAAATTATTATGCGTTTCTTAATGTTAAGTACAGTACCTTTTTATTGAAATAATTTACGTAAAGTATTAAAACTTGCTTGAAGCAACCTTGAGGAACTATCTTAAATGTTGCATCGGCCAGGAATTCCCGGTGTGATGGAGGTATGTACTGCTTAACAATAGTTATAATCTTTTGAGAAGAAAAAATGCAATAAGCAAAATTTTCCTCCTGAATGCAAGTTTTATAAAATGGTAGAGGATCGGTGTGGTTGGTAACACCGAATCTATTCCAAATGTCCTCTTTTTGGAAAGCATCTACCACTTCTTGTGGAGTTTTTGGTGACTTAGCAAAAACTTTGTGAGTAATTTTCTGCAAACCTCGCTTCATTTTGTCATAGCTCAAGTATTTCGTTGCATTTTCATTACTATTTTACAAGAATATTTTTTGGAAACAAAAATTATGTGTCTAAATAATTTCTCTACTTACTGCTGCACTGCATTTTTAAATGCCGTCCGAATTCCGCTGACTGCATTGACTTGGTTGAGCACTCCTGCCCCCGATAAGCAATCGTTTCGTAAATCTCCGATGCACTTCATTTCTTTATAAATTTCTTCTTGATCGGGGTGGTTGTGCTAGCTAGACTGCTCTTTTTGTGGCTTAATACACAAGCCATCTGAAGTCAACTCAACTTTTGCTGGACAATTATGTTGGTAACAAATGTAATAACTTTTTTTGGTTGTTTTTATTTTGTAAAGTTCTTTTTCCTTTGTTACGTACAAAATAACACTTTTGTACCTTTTTCCTTTTATGAGTTCATACTCCATGTTTTCCATTTTTAACAAAAAGTTTTTCAATTAAAGCGACAGAAAGAACAAATTGAACTGAAATTTTTATTTGAGAAAAAGTTTCAAAGCGTACATATTTCTAGGCATATTTGATTTTAACAAGGTTTATGAAAAGTTAACATTTTTGAAAATTTGTGTGATTGTTCATTATGAACGATTTTGGGCATTAGGTTGGGCGATCATTCACACAGCCTAATTTGTCATCTGATAACTTTTAGGCAATCGTTCATAATGAAAAATCGCCCAAAATACAATTTTGGGCAATCGTTCATTTTAATTTTTGGGCGTTAGTTCATTTTACACATTTCGGGCAATCGATCATAATGAACAATCGCCCAAAATTTGTGAAATGAACTATCGCCCAAAAAAATTTTTGGGCGATCGTTCATTTTCTATTTTTGGGCGTTAGGGTTTTGGGCGTTCGTTCGCACAGCCGTATTTTGCATTGTTGTATTGTTGATTGATGTGTTTTCTATTGGAGTAGATGTGTTAGGTATGGAAATGTAATTTGGTTCTGTACAGTTAATATTTGAAGGATTTTGGCGAGTAAAGGATCGTGTTAAAACCATTTGAATAATTAATTGAAAAAAGTTTTAAATTTTTTACTGGAAGAGAGAGTTTACAGCTAAGTTAAAAATATTAATTCAGATAAAGAGATATATGTTATTAACTGTGATAATTAAGTTAATAAAGTTAAGTTAGATAATTGAATTAATAGGATCAATTAAAAAAAATTTTCTTTTTTGTTAAATTTTATGAATGAATAAATATGTAAGTAAGGATTAATGATTAATAAAATTAGTTTTGTATTTTTACTTAAATAATTAATAATTATACTTAAATAATTATCCTCCGGAAAAGGATCTTCAGTGGTAATTCTATGGATATTAGGTGCTGTCGTTATGCTCAACTCTTTGATTGAATTATTTGTGGTGGAGCTTGTTGCTCCGATTGTTCAGTGTGAAAAACCAAATTTTTGTTAGCAGTTGCAACAAAAGGTAGTCGAAGAGCACAAGTTGTTTTTTTGTTGTTTCGGTTTTGAGCAACTCCAAACATAAGCTTATGTTGAGTGGTTACGGTGACTGGTGCGTAGTGTCACGACTTTTAATGCGGATGTTGAGGATGTTGTTGCCAAAAAGGGATAAGCAGGATCCCCAATTTGTGGTGGTTAATATTTGTATTTTTATTTTGCCATGCAGTTTATTTTGAAACTCATATATTTGTATAATAATATTTAACAATTTATTTTATAAATTGAATTCAGAAAACGCTTGAAGAACAAAAATCAGAATTATGAAAATTTTTGATATATATAAAAATATTTTTGATATTATTTTAAAATATAATTTGAAAATGAAAATTAACAAGTACTTATTACTAAAGCAAAAATTACACCAAAATATTACCCTACAATGGGTATGATTAGTTTCTTTTAGCTAAATTTCATTAAAAAAATTTATTTGTACAAGGTTATAATTTTTGAGATTAAGGTTAAGAAATTTATGAAAGAAAGCAACATCAGCAAGAAAAACAACCCTGTATAAAGTCAATCAAAGAGCAGACTAGACAGCTTGTTTCGAAAATAGCTACATTTCCTCTTTAGTAGTCTTGAATTTTGTAGCTCCACTAGACCTGTTTTTGCTAATAGGGAAAATTTTGAAACATATGGTTTTGCAAAATCACGCTCAAATTATGGTTATACATTATGTAGGACTTAGCAATGTGAAATTTGAGCCCAATCGGACTACCTCTAATTTGCGCGGAAACTAATCGAATATTTCATATCCTAATTTTTGTAAAAATCACTTATTTAAATTTCTTCAAAATTAAGCTCCTTAAAGTTAATTTTATTAAATACATTTTCATTAATGCTGTTTTTATAAAAAAGCATTTTTGTAACGGTTTGCGAATAATCTAAATCAGATCATAACTCAAAAAGTTCATTTTAAATAAATATTTTTCATGATCTTAAAAAATTAGTAAACTTCTCTTGTATAGGGGATAGATTGGAGCGTGTAAATTGGTTTCAATAGTTGTTTTGACAGATTGTTTATTTCTTTTTTTTAGTGTTAAGCTTCTGTCTCTTATTGTGTCCTTTAAATTCAATCAATACAGTTCTTCTCATTTGAAAAGTAAAACAAATTATATCGTAATGTCAGATCCATCAACGGAATGACCAACCACACCAACTTCGACACCAGCACCGAAAATTACAACTCAAAAAACGGACGAATCGTTACATAAAATAGATTTCGTTGGCCGTACGTCGCATCAAAAAACCGGCACGAAGCTGCCATAAAACGGACATATTTTGCAAGTACTTTTTTTTATAATATGCGTTTCGTGCACCTGTTGGGCAAAGAAGATGGCGAAATTGGCGATACTGCAGCACATATTTTTTTACACGAAGTGATTTTCGATGTACCGAGAAACTATTAGCATATACGAAAAATGGAAAAATATCAAGAAGACTGCCCCATCAAAGACTTCAAGTGTTCAAAATAAGACCAAAAGTGAGTTTTTTGATAATATGAATGACTTATTCGATATCGCTCACGTGAATGCACTACAAACGATGCAAATTGCAGAAGGCAAAGAGTTTTTGAACAAGCAACGACAAAAACGGCATCCTGGTTGTATGGCAGGGGTTAAAATTTCCTTATTTGCACAAGTTAAAAAAAAATCATTGGAGCGATAGGAAAAAGAGCAAACGCACAAACGAAAGCATACAGAAATCTGGTATATAACAATATCATCTACAAATTTCGTAACATTAGCTAATCATATTGATTTGTTACTGTTTCGTAGATGTCATTGAATACGTGGATCCAATAGATAAAGATGATTTTTTTAACCAAGTCGAATAAATAAAATAAATAATATCGAATATATTGTCAATGATATTGAATGGACAGATACTTCAGATATCACGTCCACCGCAAAAAGAGGCAGCAAATATTTTATCTCTGCACTCGATACGAGTAATGCGAACGTAAGGAAACTTGTTGCTTTGCCGAGCCGAGCTGAAAGCGCGCCAAGCTAAAAGCAGCTGGTAGTGTGTATAGAGATGACTTGTTGCAGATGGTTTTTGACTAATTTGTGTTGTTTGTATGTATTACGTTTATTTAGTGTTTTTTTTTTGGCAATCGAAGATTAAGGTATGACCTGCGGTTGAAGTCCACAAAAATAACGTTTTTTAAAATTGCTGTAGCTCAGTCGTTTTCTATTTATCAACTGTGGGTTTTGTTAACATGAAAGTAGATGTAATTTGGTAACTTTTTCTGTACTTTTTTATGTTTCTATGTTGTTTTAACCCCCCCTCCCAGAGCGATGAAAATGGGTACGTTAAAAATGAGAAAGCAAACGGGGTTTTTTGGGATATTTTTGCCCCACCCCTCCCCCGGAAGTAGAGTTAGCCTAATAATCCTAGTTCAGGACCTACCTACAAAACGCTGCCCACCGCATCTTCATCCGACTTTTGGTTCTCGAGAAAAACGACACCCCAGTTTGAAAAAAAAGTGGCTTCGAGAAAAACGCATTAAAGTTTTATTACTGCACTTCGGCACGAGTGTATGCATAGATATATAGCTCTGCAACTCCAAAAATAATTCCAAGTTTCAAAAATCCTTTTTTAAAGGACATTCATAAAAGACATTTATGAAAAAAAAAGCGAAAAAAATATATTTTTTAAGAGCTGGTCATACCTTAAAAATCTCACGTGATTTCGTGCGTGCTTTTAATTTTCTTCAAAACAGCGGACAACAAGTAAAGAGACGAAAATGCGAAAAAACGATGCTGAAATGCACTTTAAGCCACTGTAAGTTGCTTTAAGTCACTTTAATTCGCTGACTTGTTGCTGCTGGTTTTTTACTATTTTGAGTTTGTTTGTACATATATTTTTTTTTGTTTATTTTTGCAATCGAAGCATCAACTAAGTCACGTAATTTCGTGTGTTCTTCTTGCGTTTCTCAAACCAGCGGACAAAAAGTCAAAAGACGAAAATGCGAAAAACTATGCTGAAACGCACTTTAAGCCACTGCAAGTCGCTTTAAGTCACTTGCTGTTACCTCTTGTCTCGACTTTTTTGCAGTTGTTTTGGGCTGTTTTTGTGGCCTTGTTGCTTCATTTTTATTAAAAATTGTTTTTAAAGAATATAAAAAATAACAACATAAAAAATAGTGGGGAAAAAAGTCATTTCCGCTGAGAACGGAATAAGCGGCTTATTAACAAGCTTCCTAAAAATTTGCCCCATTGTGGACTTTACAGTCAATCATTATCATGGACATCAACCATTTATGTGTTAGTAAATATTTGTTTGTACGCATTACACAGACTCGTTGATGACTTCATTGACCAACATATAATTATTTTGATATTTTGCAAATTCCTAAAACAGATTGTTCATGTCAAATGATTGATTTTTGCACAACAAATTTAGGAGATCGCTATTTTTTATTTTTTCACCCACTTGCATTTGATACCACGCAAAAAAGAAGAAAAGGCGCAACAGCTCTACCTTTTTTATGTTATTTAAGGAAAACAATAAGTAAGCATCGTTTTAATAAAACTTAACACATACAAACCGTGCTAGCGAGCAAGAAAGTAACAATCGGCACTCTGAGTACCAGCGCACAAGTCGCTTTAGCTGCTTGTTCGGCTGGCACTCGCTCTTTTAGCTTATTTTATATGATTGTATATGCAGCTTTTTTCAGCTTTCCCTCTCGGTTCAGCTCGGCAAAGCAACAAGTTGAAATTATAACCGCGTGAAATTATAACAACTGGCGCGTGCCATTTTTTGGAAAATTGCACGAGAGCAGTCTCTGCACCAAATTAAAACTACAATTTTATAAAAGATTCTATCGAATACACGAAAATTGCAAGCTCTAGAATTTTTCGACAACCAAAGGTTTTTTGTTCAAAGCATTATCAAGAAGGTCGTGATTTTTGCGTGACTTATTTATTGTGTATGAAGCAGCTGAAAGAGGCGTCAATTTCCTGAAACATTACAATGGAACTTTGACCAATGATGAATAACAAAAATAATTTATGCTGCAGATCGTTGAAAAATATCCGTCTTACAATAAATCGTCTTTAGTGTAAGCAAAAATTGTTAGAACTTGTTGCGTTTTCATCAGATTTCACTTGTGCGCATACCGTTTTAAAGGTTATTTTATTACAAAATAGTATCAATTAAAATGTCTTTAATAAAATTAACTTTAAGTTACCTAATTTTTAAAAAATTGAAAAAAATTTCTTTTTTTCCAAAATGAGGATATGGCACATTCAATTGGTTTCTGCGTCCACTAAAAGTGGTCCGATCGGGCTCAAACTTCACACTGGTAAGTCTGACAGAATGTACAACCATAATTCGAGCGTGATTTTGCAGTAAACGCGATTTGAAAAATAAGGACAGGTCTAAGCTCCACCCTAATGTTAAAAAAAATGTGTGTTCAATAAAATTTTAATCAGCGTTGGGTTTGTTGCTTTTGCTGTCCCGGTATTTTTTTATACGGTTGTGAGCTTATTGTAATTTGTATTTAATTGCATGAAAAATATTTAAGTCAACATAATTTTTCATGATAAAGTGTTTCATTTTATCGGTACTTTTTTTTAAAAATTTCTCTGCTTTCCATTATTTAAATATGCATGGCATAAATTATTTGCATTTAATTAAAAAAATTATATTGAATATTAATTATTTTTTCATTATTTATGCTTATTTATGAAGCGATATGTTTGTCACAGTATTTTGTCATTTAATATTATTTTTTACAAAAATAAGTGTTAACTAAATTGCAAGCGGTATTAATGCCAACTTTAACCTTGTGCTTTTGTGTCCTTGTGCGCAGGATAATGTTTCACATTTCAATAAACTTTAACAAAGTCAAATGTTGAAAGAAGATGCCATTAAAAAAACTTGACAAACATCAATATGCACAGCATACAATGCAAAAAAGAACAAACACAAGGTATAAAATATTAAGTGGAAAAAAGCAACAAACACGTGAGCATGCTTTAATGTTGCCACATTAAAGCACACCAACACACATTCATAAACCAACGGCGGTTGCTTAATTGCATTATAAAAACAAACGCAACAGCAAACAGCAACAGCAAAAAGAGTAAAAAAAAATTACTTTGATTTAACTTGATGAGTTTCTTTTTATTTTTCACTTGCTTGTTTTATGCAATAAATTTTGCACATAAAACACAAATTGCAAGAAATGAGCTATAGCAGCAAAACAACAACAACAATAAAAAACTATTGCCTCCTACTGACATTCGACTAGACTGCCAAGAATGTTAAAAAATAAAATATACTCAAGTATATAAAAGTATGAGGGAGGAAAATAAATATCCTTGATAACGGTCTATGTTTTTATTTAAAACATTATATTTATAGTTTACTATATAACTTGGCTTTGAAAAATCTGACTGCATTTCACGTTAAGTGATGGTGTAGTGTTTATGTGTATGTGTATGTGTGTGTTTGTGATAATGAGTGAGTGTCAGTGTCCAAGGTGTTTGTGTACTTTGACCACAAGGACAAGGTGAAAATCAATCGATTGAGGGTGGAAGTTAATCAATCGGATGTGGTGATAAATAAATGAAGGTAGATATTGAGTTGAGATAGGCAAAGTTTATTTATGATATCGTAAATTGGCCGAGCAAAAATAAAAAAGGGCGTTTTTAATAAAGTGTAGGCACTAAAACTCATTATCATAATCATCATAAAAACTTTTCTGAAAGAATGTTGCTTAAAACATAGGTATATAAGACTATTTCCGTTTTTTGCTAATTTTAATACTGACCTTTTATTATTACTTAGATTTTAAAGTGCATTTTGTAAGCAGAAATTCTCTTTCAGTATAAATATAATTTTTTATTTATCTCTTTTTTTTAGAGTATAAATTTATTTCTCTCGGTAAGGAATACAATTTTCTTTGTATCCCTGCAGAAAATTGGACCAACTTTTAAATAGTTCTGAACTAGTTCCAAAAAGGACCAGTACTGGTCCCTCTACAATACCTTTTAACTTTGATCGAACTGACAATTTTTACTTGTTGATGTCATAGGAAAAGACAATTGTACCCAAAAACATTATTTTTCCCTATACTTGAACTAGTTCCATTATGAACATTTTCAAACTGGTACTTTTTGCTAGAGTCTCTTATTTTTTTTTTTAAATTATCAAAGAACCAAGGCATGCACCTTATACAAACAATGTTTGGTCTTTGACCTGAAAGGAAAGGGATCGATTATTTAGAGGAATTGATTAGAACCAAACGTGAATAATTGAGTAGGCGAAACAAATGCGAAAGACTATTTGAAGTGCTTTTAACCGAAGCTAGTGTTATGCCTTAACCTCGGCAAGCATTTCCAGCCCTTAGTTGTTTCTGTCCTTTAATTCCACATTTTCCAAAATTTAGTTGTGGATTTTTTAGTTTTTCATTATTCCTGAATGTAGTGAACCATTCTTGAACAAAGAAAGTAAAAAGAACCATGCCCGAACCCGGATTCGAACCAGGGACCTTTGGGTTGATAGTCTAGCGCACTCTCCAATAGACTACAAAGGCCGAAAAAGTGGCTTCAAAGTATTCAACGTTAGAGGAATTGTTTTTCTTTCTCTTATTACGTAAAAAGTGCATCACGCAAAAGATGATGCATTGATTTTATTTTATGTAGTTATTATTTTATGTATAATGCAAGAAATACCTCTGTTCAGTTCCTTAAATTGATTTACCTCAAACAGTTTGAAAATGAAAAAAATGCCAAACACGTATTCAGATTTAATTTATGATTGTTAGTAAAAATTTTGGAACACAAAGTAAAAATAAAGTGAATCGTTCTACGCTGAAAGTTTTTTTTACCATTTTATAGCAAGTGCAGATCGAACTAGAAATGAACTAGTTGATTTTTTCAATTGACTCCAAAATAACTGCTGGGATATAACTGACGATTCATTTAAGTAACTGAGAAGTAAGTTACGATAGTGATAAAAAAGTACCATTTGCTGATATCGTAAAAATTAGATAATCATGAGCATTAAATATTTTATTTTATAGAGTAATATACCCCTCACCCATACAATTGTTTGCTTAACTCGACCTCCTCTTTCACCTCCGTTAATATTCGTACCCCCACTCCAGACACCCTGTAAATAATACAATAGAATAAAAATAAAAACATAATCGATAGTTGATCAAAAATGCTGTGCAGTTTTGATTGACTTCTTAAAAGCTGCCTTTTTTTACATATTATTTCATATCCATGTAAGTTTTGTTGTAAAAATATACAAAATGTATAATTGCTTGCTTGAATGCTTGAAAATCTTTTTGACACAACAGTTTTTTCTTTAATTTTTTTCTGCTTATATTTTCATGTAAAGTTCATAAAAAAACAATATAAAGTGGGTTTTAACTTTGTAGTTTATGACAAGTAGCAAATTAATTTCAGAAAACTGGAGAAAAATGTCTTATCAAAAAATAAAAAAAATACTAACAATTGATTTTAATCCAAGATACAATATTTTGTTCACTTCCCTAAGTTTGATAATTTTTGTGTTTTAAAGCCTAAAGTATTTATAGCCTAATTTATAAAGTATTAAAATTTACATAAATTATTTTATAATTTTTAATATTAAATATATAAAGTTAGATTAATTGTATTTATTAAATAAATACATTTTTAATAAATAAAATAAATCAATAAAATAAATAAAAGATATTTATTATAATTTAAATAAATTTAAAATAAAGCTTAAAAATAAAGATTTAAAATACAAAGCGAATGTTTTTCGTGATTTAAAAACAATAAATAATATTTATTTTACGTGTCGCTGATTCCGAAAAGCTTAGGAACATTTTAAAGCAAATTTAAATAATGCCTCTATCGTTCCAGACCACCGATATTTTTTTTGGTCATAAATCATAAAATTTTAAAATATTTTTGGTATATTTTTAATATGAAAATACTTTATTTTCTTAAGAGGCTTATCTCCATTCACAAGTAATATTCTATTCGCAAAAAATATTGCCTAAATGGAATGCAGAATGAAGTAAACAATGAGCGGAATAAAGCCAATTAAGTACTTTTTTAAACTTTACGTTTTGCAAAAAAATACTTCTTTAACCCATTAACCACGGTTTGGTATTTTTTACCCATAAAAATGCTTCTGCAGAATTGATCGCATCTCAGGATTGGTAACAGCTAAGTGTTTAATTTTTTGTTTGTTGCTTTAAGACAACATAGAGCTATAAATTTTTTTGGAGTGTGTTAGGAAACTTTTACGTCAACTACTACTATTTCCAAAGTCAAAAGTGATTAAAATTTAAAATCAGAAAAATATGTGCTATTATCATTTGTAAAAATTTATATATTAAAAAAATTTAAGCCAATTTATTAACTAAACCTGTTATTGATAAAAAATTCCTGATATAAAACTGTGCTGTCGACAGTTGGGTGTTTTTATACAACTTATATCTCGACTATGGTTAAAATTTGATGTGGTAGTATCTGTGATCAATAAAAGAAAGTACATAAAATTTTAAAAAAATCGTACGAATCGTTTGGGAGCCGCGGTTAATGAGTTAAAGTGAAAAAGCACGTATAGTTCCGCATTATATGGCGGTATTCCACTTTTTAACTTTTCATAGTAAATGGACTGCAAAAGCCACAAAAAATTACTTATGAGTTGATGTAGCGACCAACGAAACAGTTGAATGGTCTGCTAATACTTTGTTCTGTAAAAAACTTGTTGTTGTCGCAATATGTTGGCTCATGAACTTGTTTGACATTAAGCATATTTTTTAGGAATTATAACATTTTTTTAGTACATTCAATAACAATAGAGTTCAGCTTCTACAGCTTTTTCGCACTTTCTCCGCATTAGATCATCTTAAGAACCAGCCCAAATAACATTAAAACATCTCAATAAGGCCATTCACAGTTCGAATACGCTGGTCTTCCATTTGTTCGATCTGCTATTTATTCGCCAATTTACGAAAACGTATTTTGCTTCGTTGTTGTTTTGCATACAAATGCAAATACGCAGGCACGCGTAAATAAAAGCAGCCCTTGGACGTGCTCTTTGTACCTCGTATTTTTATGCTCTGTCTACAGCCGCATAATCACATACATCACAGGGTTGTACAATCTTTTTATACGACAGTCACATGGCGAGGTGCTCACAGTTTGAACAATAACAAATGCTATAAATATGATTTGTTAAAAGTACGCTTAAACCGTGAACAGCCTTAACGATATCGATAAGAGTGGTCCAAAACAATCCAAAGTGAGAAAAATTTACCCACCATAATATGGGTTGAGCTCAGGGACAACACAAGACATAACAACTAACCATGCGTTTACATAGATCTAATTATACATTAGTTTTCAATCTACTTTTGAGTTGACCTTTCGATAAGTTAACATCAAAAAAGCTACAGTTGTTAACAAAGGTACTCATGCGATGTAAAGGAGCAGTAGCCATATAATTTGTTCTACTAAAAGGTAAGTAAGGTAAGTAAATTAAATTGTTAGCATTTCTACTGCTTCTGCGGTTAGTGTTAAAATTTATAAGAGTTAGGAGTTCTGGTGAATCGAATACACCAGTTATGAGTTGGTGTAAATAGACGATATCTGCAGACTTCCTTCTCTCATTCAAAGATTGCATTTTTAATAGTTTTAAACGATCCTCATAAGGAGGAAGGTTTAAAGTGTCAGTTGCACTTAAGCCCCTTAGAGCAAACCGAACAAAACGTTTTTGGATTCTCTCTATACGTTCAACATGTACATTGTAACTTGGGGACCAAACTTGACTTGCATACTCTAAGTGAGGTCGCACAATTGCATAATACAGCGTTGTAGTTGTGATCATACTATTAAATTCTTTGGCCCAGCGTTTCATAAACCCGAGCATAGAAGATGCTTTTTTACAAATGTAATCAATATGAACGTTAAACGATAGCCTAGAATCCATGCATATACCAAGATCTTTGACAGCATCTACACGACTTAAAGCAGTATCTTTTATCTTATAATCAAAAATTAAATTGTTCCTTTTTCGCGAAAAGGTCATAGTTTGGCATTTATCTGGATTTAGAAACATATTATTTTTAGAACACCAAATTTCAAAGGATTTCAAATCAGACTGGAGCAGATCTGAATTGTCTTTAGCATTTATTGTTCTGTATATTTTCATGTCATCTGCATAGATAAGTAGATGAGAGTGTTTGATGATGTGGGTTACATCATTAATGGCTAAAATAAACAGAAGTGGACCAAGGTGGCTACCTTGAGGAACACCTGATTCAGCAATAAATTCAGCTGACAATACGCCTCGAAATCGTATTTGATAAGATCGCTCTGTCAGATACGATTGAATCCAGCTTACAAAAAATTGTGGAAAACCCATTAACTTTAGTTTAAATAGAATTAAGTTGTGTGGCAGTTTATCAAATGCTTTACTAAAATCAGTGTAAATACAGTTGACCTGGTTACCTGAATAAATTGAATTTAAGCAAAACGTTGTAAAATCGAGGAGATTAGACACAGTGGATCTTCCCACAGTGAATTTTCACACGATCATACACGAGGCGCTCAAAAAGTTTTGGAATCGACGAGAGTTTCGCGATAGGCCTGTAGTTGTTTATATCGTTCTTACAACCTTTTTTATAGATAGGACCTTTAAAAGATTTTTTCCAAAAAAGTGGAAAAATACTTTCGCTAATTGATTTATTGAATAACATGGACAGTGGTTGACTTAGAACGGAACCACATCGTGTTAACACTGCGGCAGGAATTCCGTCAGGTCCAGCATTAAAATCCTCATCGATCAATCCAATATACTTTAAAATATCCTCTGAAGTAAAGGATATAGAATCCAACGAAACCCTGGGTGTAGAGTTCATATATTCAAAGTACTCTTCATCAGGATTAAAAGAGTCTGAACAAAATGACTCTTTAAAGAGATTGGCAAATAGACCACAAATTACGACAGGATCGTCAGTAAATCCGTCAGAGGTTTTAAATGATGAAGGGAATCCATCAGATTTTTTTTTTGGTGTTTATGAAACCCCAGAATTTCTTCGGATCAGACAATATTCTCAGCTTAGTACTGTCTAAATAATTTTGATATAAGGTAGCTGAGCAATTTTCAAAGTCCAGAAACAAACGCTTGTAGATTTCAAGGTCATTCAAGTCTAAGCTACAGACATATTTTTTCCATGGCCTATTCCTGCTGTTGCGAAGAATCTTTAACTCCTTTGTGTACCAGGGGTAAGCACAATTTTTCGTAAATTTGAGGCTATATGGCACGGACAGAGAAAACATAGCAAAGATTTCCATATAAAAAAATTAATTGAATCATCAAGAGTGTTTTTATTAACATATTCTAAAATAACATGAAGTTTACTTTGAAGTAAATGATTCAACTTCAAAAAGTAAGCTTTTTTAAAATTGAATTCATAAACTTTATCTATTGAGTTAGACTTTACTATATTATCCCTGTCTGATTTGTACCATATGCTCAATGGTGGATGGTATTCATCAACAGCAGTCAAAACATGAGGGGCCCTCTCAACAATCACATTGTTACTATCTGTAGTTAAGACCAGGTCAAGAAGTCTTTCACGACTATTATAAATACAACTCACTTGTTGTAAGTCAGAACATATATTATCAACAAATATATGCTCTTGGCGAGTCTTCGAATTAGATGCACAAAAATATGTATCATCGTCAGAAGATTCCCATTTCAAGTCAGGCAGATTAAAATCACCTAACAATAAAATGTCGTCATTAACGTCAATTATGCTAATGACATATTCTATGCAATCCGCAAGGCTTGCATAAACTTCTACACTGCTCTTAGGAGGAACGTATGCATTAATAAGATATACATTAGAATTGCAATGTACAACCTTGACGCATATAAGTTCGATGTTAGCAGAGCAGGGAATAACAATAATGGAACTAACGAAGGAGTTCCTTACAGCTAATAAAACACCTCCACCGACAGCAGAAGTATTGTCAGCATGTCTATCTCTTCTATAAACTTCAAAACTGTTATCAAACAATTCTAAGTCAGTAATGCTTCCGTTTAACCAAGTTTCAGTCAGTGCGATAATATCCTCAGAGAAATTCTGAGACATTAAAAATATGTCTCGCGTCTTAGAGCGTAATCCCCTTACATTTTGATAGTAAAGGGATAACCTATTCAGTTTTTTTGGGATTGACAAGCGGCTTGAGTCGTCCCTCTAGGCTTATTCTTTGGCTGAAACTCTGTAACGAGTATATTATCAGTCCACAAATTAGAGTTTAGAACAGTTGCAAACTCTTCAGCTGGAACTGTGAGAATAAAGGAAGCATGGAAAGGTTTAATACCTATTTTTTTGCATGAGCAAAATGCATTTTGACTCAATAATTTATTATGTTTGATAAAAGTCAATACATTTTCAAAGTGACACTGCCCTTAAGCTTGATAGATTTCTAGGCTCAATAGGAGTCAAAACTGAACTATTAGTCAAAGAAGGACTGTTAGAAGGTGACAAGGAAGTAACTGGAGTGTTCCTGTTCAAAAGCAGTGCTGAGAGCTGCTTGGCCTGAGAAGTAGATCCAGATGATTTTCGCTTCTTATTAGTTTTTTTTATTTGTTCTCTTTCTTTTTGAAATAATATGGTCTTCTGATGAAAGGATTGTTTGTGTCCCGGAAGAAACAGTCTGTGACAAAGCAAACGGGATATTTTCCGAAATGGAATTTTCATCATAGACGCTGGTACTGGGTGCGGCCCTAACTTCACTAAAAAATGTTACAATTTCTCGAAAATTGTTGTTTAACGAGTTAAGACTTTCCCCAAAAAGCTTAATTTTTGAATAAAGTTCATCTGGGGAAAGTGCCCTACACGAAGCACAGTACCAGCGAAGACCTGATCGCAGAGATTTTAAGTCGTCAAGGCATGACTTGGAAAAATACCGGCACAAGATGCATGAAACATTTGCTCACATGGACCAGAACAGCTGAACATGGGGTTCAGAATGTTCTGGCTTTTGCAAAGTTAGTTGAAAGATCAAGCAACGATATTTTCTGCAGAAAAATAATCCATGTTTAATTTTTGAAAAATGAGCAGATGCAAAATGTGCTTTTAGGGTTATTATATTCAGGCAGTTTGTGCACAGTATAGTAGAAACTAAAAAACAAAAACAACACTCACTGAGCTGAAGATAAACAAATCACCGCACAACATACATATATTATAGTAATAAGAAATGCCCTTATTAATTTTTCATGATAGCTCTTAAACTATTTATATCTTCTTTATTAAAGAATAAAACGAATTAAATTTCTGTTATGTAAATAATGTAAATAATAAGAGGTAACAAAATAACAATATAATACATGTTTAGGATAATTCTTTATTTGCAACTCTAAGGAAACATTGGTTGCTTTGAAATTATAAAAAAACGGAATTATAAAGTCAAAGGCAGTGAGTAAACAATTAAAAAAAAAAAAATGCCACAAGTCTTAAAACCAAAATGACAAAAACACTTTTATAAAATTTTAAAGGTAAATAAAAAGTGCAGAAAAGTATTTTTTGAAAAAATTGTTAAAATAATAAAAAAAGGAATAAAAAGATTGCTTTATATTGGCTCAGTAGTTTCCAAGGATGGGCTGCTACTACAATAAATCTTAAAAACATGTATTGAGAAAAGCTTTAAAAAAGTTTTATATTAATTAGCCCTAACCCTCCTGACACGGGTACCTGGGTACCCGAAACGACTTTAAAGTCAAATATTTTTCAAGCCTAAAAAGTTATAAACTTAAGGTTTAGAAAGATGTTTAAAACATCTTATAAATAGTCGTTTTCTATCGTTTTTCACATTTTAAACATTTTAGAATTTTTTGGTATGGTGTAAAGTCGAATAGTCCTTACCTTTCTGATAAGGGTACCTGTAAATTTCTTCACACATTTTGTATGAAGAATGTGACATAATAGTAATTTTGGATTTCCTTAAAGTTTGTTTTTTTTTTGTTTTATTATTGATTATTAAGGATAATACAATCTTAGTTGAATAATCTAGATACATAAAAAGCAAAACACTTTCTGTTTTCCTGTCCGTCTGTCTGTGTGATGTCTATAGACTCCAAAACTACTGGGCCGATCGAGCTGAAATTTTGGCATTTTCAGCCAAGACGTTGGTGTATCGGGTTGTTCGATTATGAGTGGCCCTTTCATATGAGCTCCATGTTTTACGTCGCCAACTCAAAGCCAAGTGTTGCCAAAAAGCCTTAATGAGAGTTTCGTATTGCGTCAATGGCGAGTACCGAATACGGTGAAATGATGAACTGTATGAGCTGTACGCTGACATCGATATAGTCAAGCGCATTAAAATCGAGCGGCTTCGCTGGCTTGGTCATGTTCAGCGCATGAAAAACGATGCTCCAGTGAAGAAAACATTCGATTCGGTACCCAGCGGCGGTCAACGCAGAAGAGAACGACCGCATCTTCGTTGGAAAGACCAAGTAGAGGACAACCTGACGAAGCTTGGAATTTCCAACTGGCGCCAGCAAGCGAAAGACAGAAATGGCTGGCGCAAATTCTTAGATGAGGCCAAGACCGACATACGGTTGTAGCGCCAACTAAGTAAGTAAGTAAGTGTTTCGTATTTTTTTGACATTTGGATGAATGCTAGAATAGACACAAAATATACCCAACGCAGCCACATCGATAATGTTGTAAAAAATGGCTAATGGCCATCTATTTTTTTTACGTTTGGTGCTATATTGAGGCAACATCTGGTCCATTACGTCTACTCAGCCTTTGTATTTGTTGTATAAGACATTTATGACTTCTTGTCCATTTACTGCTAGCACTCTTCGTAAGTAATTCATAATTGACAAAAAACAAAACGCTTTTCTTCTTCCTGGTTACGATAGATAAAAGTTACATTTTTGTTGAATGCATATCGGGGTTTGCCTATATCGTTTGTGGAATGTGTCCATAGCTCTCTTGGATGTAAGCTTTCTTTTGTCATAAGGTACCGACGAGTCTCATTCCTCTAGCTCGTTGCTGATATGCCAACATAACATACGTGGAGATATTTAGATAACCATCTCGTCATGGTAAATTGTCAAAAGAACTCGATGATGGTAATTTTTTTCTGGTTATGGGGGCTTGATGGCTTAACAGCACTTAGTGTAGCAATATATGATGGCGCTGCGCTAGAAGATTTGCCTATAGAATCTTTCATTTCGATAAAAGTTGCATTTCATTTGCGCGACATCGACAAAAATTTTATAAAATCAAACCAAAGTTAATCAACTTTACGAGCCGAAACCTACACACGAACTGACAACGTGATGACATGACGAGCTAACAAACAATTAAACATTCACAAACACACATACACAGCCGATTATTGTCTTCACATCACGCTAGACCTATCAGTACAATGCACGGACATGTCTTATCTATGATTTTCAGTGTTCCAATACAAATTACACATGGGTACCCTTATCAGGAGTCAATGTATGTAAATGTTATCAGGATGGTTAGGGTGAATCTTGATATAACGTGACTAGTATAAAAGCCTGTCCTACGACAGGTCCTCCGCACACTTCCTTTTTGGAGACATTTGCCGAAAGCACTTTTTTATCTTTTTAAAGCTTGAATTTTTATTCACTTGATTTTTGCAAAATACAAATGTACCACTTTAAATAACAAGTTACGCACTGAACCAGTGTTGAAAAATTAGTTCAAGTGTAAAAGTGCAAAAAGTTGAGTTTGGTAACAATCATATTCATACACAACTTTACAAACTGGCCTTGCAACCTTCATAAACGTAGAAACTCAGGTGTAGTTTCGCGACTGATACAATTATATTTTTTGGTACAACCGACTCAAAAGAATTTCATGAAATTCGTCATAACTTTTTTATAAAAGGATGAAAAAAAAGAGGTAGTTAGATCAAAAACATACCATTGAAAATACACTGAAAAGCAATACTGTAACATGGTGTAACACTTCTCATTTCAGCAATCGTTATCTTCTCCAAATTATAACAAATTACATATTTTTATTTAATAATGTTGTTGGTGCACTTGTAGTCTTTCTCCTCAACCGTTTTGAAACTTTTCTAACAACAACGATAACCTAGCAGACAAAAATGTACAAAAAGGCAAATGTTACAGTTTTGCACTCATTTCTTATTTATTGTTTTTTTAACGATTTTCGTGGCTAAAAATATTATTAAAAATATGTCCAGTATCTTTTTGTTTTTTTTGAGTTTCTGGATACGATTGGGTATACTGGATGTATACCTCCTCACAAATTCTGGTGGTATAGCCTCCCAAACATCCTTAGTTCGTTCCCACAGCTCATTTACTCCTTTGGGTGGACTGGGATACTTAGCAAGCTGTGATTTGACGTGACTCCACAAATTCTGGATTGGATTCATGTCCGGAGAATGTAGATAGCATTTCAATTTTGCAAATTTCTGTTTTTGTATCCAGTCTTTGACAACATGTGTAGTGTGTTTTGGATAATTGTCTTGCTGAAAAATTACTTTTTCAACAGCAAGACCCATACTTTCCACTACTCCTAGTAGATTTTGTTTCAGGATGGACAGGTATGGTTCCTTACGCATAATCCCATCATTGCGTATTAAGGGTCCAACACCATTTTGCGGAATACAACCCCAAACCATTATTGAGCCGCCACCATGTTTCATTGTTTGCTTTACATAATGTGGTTGGGTTGTATTTGGGTCTTTGGTCCAATATCACGCACGACCATCTGATTGGATATGGTTGATTTTAGTCTCATCAGACCAAATAAACTAAAATTAAAAATAACAACGAATTAAAAATATTGCTTCACAATGTCAGTTAAAAGACTCACCATATCACAATCTGCGACTGTCCAGTGTTCGTGCGCTGCAGCAAAATCCTGCCTTAACCGCACATGTCTTTTGGTCAGCATTGTTTTTTTTTTCTTCTCTGCTGCTTTAACGCCGAGTTGTCCACTGACTAGCACTGATGTTTAAAATTTTCAGCGCTGCTGCAGGAGTGACTGCATCATTGCTGGTCACCAAGTTCGCAAGATGGCGGGCATCACGGTCGCTTATTTTTCTTGGTCTACCTCCTTTGTTCTTAGAAACACTTTCCATTATATTTTTCCTTATGCGTTGCACTATCATGTGGCTTATTTGAAAATCTTTTGCCACATTCCTAACTGACTCCCCCTTCCGAAAATAAATTTATTATTTGATTTTTTTTTCAATATTGATCATACCGCTTGCTTATATTATCGCTTAATAAATACATTGCAATCAAGAAAAGGCTATTAAGCTTCAAAATAAGCAAGAGTGAGTGCAAAACTGTAACATTTATCTTTTTTTACATTTTTGTCTGCTATTTTTGTTGTTGTTATTAGATTAACTTCAAACCTGTTTGAAAGAAAGATTATAAGTGTACTAATCACATCATAAATTAAAAATCTGTAATTCGTTATTACTTGAAGAAGATAACGGTTGCTGAAATAAGAAGTGTTACAGCATGTTACAGTATTGCTCCACAGAGTACCTAATATTGTCACTGATATGTATCAAATATATTTTCTGTGCGTACTTTCAGGCTGAATATTTTTGAGCACAGTGTGTCTTGTACAATGACTTTATTGTCAAAAAAAAAAAATTGCAATTTGAGAAATTCTGTGTGCAGAGCAGCATGCTTGCCTTTTATGTATTAAGATGTGCATACTTTCCAGCTGAACAGTTTGAGAGATATTAGAGACGCAGCAGAGTGCTTCCTTTTAATATATTAAGATGTATCTTGTGAATCCTAAGAAACTTTGGGTTGTTCGAAAAATAAATTGTTTTTTTTATGAAAATAAAAAACAATTTTCTTATAGTGAATAAATATTATATAAACCTATCTATTGTTCATCCTGGTTTAAATTATGCCTGGCACGATTCCAAGCTAACAAAATATTTGTTCTTTGCTGACTGATCCAGGTGATTTTGATAGCCTCATTTGAAGTAAAGGTTTTACCGTTTAAAAAAAAATATTCTATAGACTGAAAAATAATAATCCGAAGGTGCCAGATTTGGAAGGAATGATGGGTGTGACAGTTTATTCCATTCAAGCTGTAAAAGCTTTTGCCTTGTATGAAACTTGATGAGGTCTCGAATTATTTTGATGGAACACTACACCTTTTCTATTGATCAATTCTGGCACTTTTTGTTTAAGTAAATCATTCAATTTTGCCCAGCTGATGACAGTACACTTCCGAATTGATCGTTGTGTTATCCGGTAGAAGCTAAAAAACGATTCCTTTAAAATTCCTCCAAACAGATAGCATCACCTTTTCTTTATGAATATCGGTTTTGAAGTGTTTTGAGCAAGCTGATCTTTTTTACGCCATGATCTCTTTTATTTAGCATTATTGTGGACAGGCCATTTTTCGTGAATAGAAGAATTATAACAATAACATATAGAAAGACTGTTAAATGCCGAAATCCGATTAATTGATATGTTTGTCTGTTGAAAATGGTTTTAGTTGTTCGGCACAGTTGCTCTAGATAGTCCTTGACTTGTGTTATGATGAGTCTCCAAATATTTCGTCTCTAGCGATCGAAATTTTTGCATTCAGATTAAAGATAATGCTGTTTTTCATACATCTTTAAAAAATTTATTTTCACTAAAATTAAAAAAAAATAATTATTTCTAATGCGATCCTCTCTATCAAGATATCGTTGGAAAGGTTTTGAGTGCTTGCATTGATTCCTAGTCAGAATTACTTAAATTGATATATATTAAAACTGTAATATTAATAATAAAATAAACATCTATTGAAAAACATTTGTAAGAAATTTAAAAAAAAAATAAAAGTAATGAAGTTATTTGAATTTTGAAAGTTTTTGTATGGAAATAAAATAATAAAAAAAATCAAAAATATGCATGAAAAACAGCATTATCTTTAATCTGATTGCAAAAATATACAATTTCTTGATGCAGACTGGAAGAGTGTTTCCGGCTTATAGTTTTTGACAGTTAATTTTTTACAACTATTACACTAGCCAATATTTTTACAAAAAACTCGATTTATAAAGGTTATTTCAATCCATTCCAGTTCACAGATGGCTATCGATAGAGTCTAAATATTTGGGGAATCATCATAACATAAGCCAAGGATCATTTAAGCCATTTGTGCAGAATAACTTTTTTTATGGAGCGTGAGGCACCTTAATGTATATTAGGGCGTATCGAATTACAATTTTTTCGAATGTTACAATCTAAGAAGCCTCAAACGTTGAATAGGGTTGTCAAGATCTTAAAAAAAATCTTTTGAAAATAAAGGATGCCTTTCTCTCCCGCAAGGACAAAGTTGTTTTGATAAAAACAATAAAAAATAATAATGTTAAAACGCATAGATTTTTATAAAGAATACTACATGTGTCTGAAAGCAAAAGTAAATATACACTTAAGCTAACAATATTTTACCAAACCCGATACTACTCTTAATTTTTATCCACATTGTCCTGCGAGGAGGATATTCGAACCTAAAAGTAAACTCGAGATAGCACAGAACATTTGCTTGTTTTCTCATTGTCTAAATTTTGGTGGTATTGATTAAACTGGTAACGTTTTTCTTAAATTTGGTGAATTAATAATTTGCATATGCATTTCCTTGTTTATTAGAATTGCATACTTGAATACGATTTTTCAACTTTTTCAAAGAAGTGAATATAAGTTTTTGTATATCGGGCATCAGAAGTGGTACCGAGAAAATTATCTTCTCAATATGGATTCTTCAAATATTTCTGTACAAGAAGCTGTCAGAGGCACATGTAGTTTTTCTCAAGTCCTTGCGGGAGAAGAAGATATGCTGTTTTTTTCTAAAATTTTTTTGGATGATCTTGACAACCCCATGCAACTTTTCAGATCTCTTAGAATACGATCTAAATTTTTCGATACGCCCTAATGTACATATGAGCATAAGTCTGATATTAAGGCTGTGTGAGAATTGATTTAAATTCGACCTAAACTAAATAGTGTCGATAAGGAAGTGCTTCCTAATTTAGGAAGTATTTAGATAGCTCGAGAATTTCCTAAAGTATTTTGGAAGCGCTGCCTTATCGACCCAATTTAGTTTAGATCGAATTTAAATCAATTTGCACACAGCCTGAGATTATTTTTAAGCGTGACTTTTTTGCATTATTTTTTTTAAATGCTACAATATTGAAAACGTTATCTTTTTAATTGTGACAAAATTATTTGGGCATCAAAAATAAATTATATAGAAATAATTATTAAAATCAATCATTGTCAAAAAACTTGCAAACCTATCAAGAATTTGTTTAAATATGTTAACAAACATGAAAAACTTACCACGCAAGCAGTTATGTATGGTGATATAGAAATTTGTCATGATATTAAAAGTTATTTGTACGCAAGAAAGAATAGCAGAAAGAATTAGTAAAAGAAAACCCATGAGCTTCTGTGGAAGGACAACCAAAAACAAGGCCATTGGCACACCGTCAAAGCATGAAATATGAGTGCAAAGTAATAATGAGTAAAATCAAACTCACCCATACAAATACACTCAAGTATACTGAAATTAATCCATTCAATGAGAGAGAAAGCTAAGAACAAAAAAAAATACATTAAATTATCTTAACACTTGCATACATGCATATAAATTGCTGCTTCATGCTTTCATTTTTAATTTCTGGCATGCTACCAGCCGGCAGTGTGAATATGACAGGGCATCAAGGACAAGCTGTCAACATGGTGGCATTTGGCATTTTTGCTGTTTTCTTTCGTATACATTTTTTTGTTTTTTTTCTTATAGCTGTAAAGTGGCTCAGGAAATAAGAGCAATAATAAAAGCACCAAACAACAAATACTTCTGCTAGTACTATATTCAGACATGTGCTAAAACAACTAAATAAATAAACGACAATGTTAAAAACAACCAACAAAATTGCGCAGATCACGCAATGTTGAGCTATAATATTCCAAGGCATAGCTAAGTTAGGGTTGGCGAACCAGCATTGGGCTATTTTGTAAAAAACTGCCACGATGTCGGCGTCTTCACCGCTAAGCGGAAGTTAAAAATTATTTGCTCTTGACTGAATTATTTTTTGCTTACTTTTTACTACAATTTACTTCATAGTTTGGAGTAATAACAGCTTTCACCTTGAAGCTATGTATGAAGGCGGCAGCAGCAAAAAAGGTGGGTGTGTTTGCCTAATACTTGGCCAACTTCAAACGAAGCACTTCCATACTAATCGTGGTCATCATAACAGTTGTTTTTTTTTTTTTGTTTTTGTGCCTGTATTTCTTTGTTGTGCCATTTTTCTTTCTTGTTTTTTAAGCTTAAATTTAAATTCAATGTTGCGGCAGCTCATATAAAATATGGCTCGTTGCTTATGAGCCCGCCATGTTCTGCCAGCTCGACATGACAGCAATGCTTGTCACAATCTGTTTGTCTGACTGTCTGTAGGCTGTTCCTTTTTTGTTCCTTGTCAAAATAAAGAACTCAAGGTTATTTTTTATGGAGTAAGATGAACCATTTCCCTATCTTGCATTTCCCCCCATAATTTTCAAAGTTAAATTAAATTGCTGGCGGTTTCTTAAGCATCTTTTATGTTTGCTCGTATATCCCGTGAACCGTGATAAAAGCAGCAGCGACTTTATTTTATGTTTTAGAAGTAAGCAGACAAGAAATTTTTTTAGAAGCCTGAAATAAAGAGGGTTCTTTAACCTTCATCGGTCCCCTGTATGCGCACTCATACAATTTTGATCTTTAACCTTGAATAAAATAAAAACGGTTCAGCGGAATGACCTTGTATTTTGCAAAGTAGAATTATTTTGCCTGAACAACCAAAAAACCCCGTTTTTGAATTTGTACCCTTAATATATTTGCCTGTGCAGTTATAGTTACGAATCGGTCCCTGTGTGTGTGCGCGCATACACATAAGCAGGTACCTGGTATGTGTATGCCTGGAATTGCTGCTTATTTTTGTGTGTGGATTTATAGCACGCTCTTATTTTTTCGTTTTATGAAATTTAGTTTGTTCTGGAACACACATAAGTGGAGTTTGTTTTCGCATTTATTTGAATTTTGGTTGTGTTTCGAAGTATTTGATAAAAAATGAATAGAGTTTTACGTGAAAGAAGGCAGCGAGATGAACTAGAAATGGATATTGATTTGGTGGAAAGCGAAGCGGGCGAATCTCCGTGCAATAGTGACGATGATTTTGCATTATTAGACGAGGAGAATGATGAAAGTGAAGTAAGCGTGCATTCGGATGAAGACGACATTGAGCCACTTGAGCAAAATTTAGCAGAAGAAAATGCAGCAAATCCTGAAAATAAATATTTTAGAAAAAATAAGAAAATTGAATTTTCATCGCAACCATTTGAAATAAATCGAAAGAATTCATTTCGACGTGCAGAAAATTTCACTTCAGGTAAAAACCTACCCTCTTTGTTATGGGTTCATGTTCATTAAATGTTTCATTTTTGTTATAATTCAGTTCCAAAAGCATTAGCAGCTGCTTTTTCACATGTTCCTTGAACCGGTTGAGAATATTATTTTGAACATGACGAATTTATATGGAGTGCGAAAGTACAAAGATGATTGGGAAAACATTGATTTGGACACTCTGCACGCATATTTTGGATTGTTGCTGCTTTCTAGTGTGCATCGGTCATACGGTGAATGTGTCACTAAACTGTGGAATGACGAAACTGGTCGGCTAATATTTAGAGCAAAAATGTCTTTGAAAATGTTCAAGCGTATCCATGGTTGCATTCGATTTGATGACCGCGAACAACGTATGGCCAACACTGCATCTACAAGTACTTCTGTACGTGACAAATTGGCACCGATTCGAAATGTATATGATAAATGGAATCATAATTTGAAAGTTGTATACACACCAGGAAAAAACATTACCGTAGATGAACAGTTAGTTCGTCTTGGGTGCTATGCGACTCAAAAAGCTGGTATGCATACAACACACAAATTTATGTTGGTCGGAATCGTAATGCCACTCCTGAACGTAATCTCGGACGGCGTGTTGTTTTGGATTTGGTGGAAGGACTTTCTGACAGAAATGTAATGTGTGACAACTTTTTCACTTCGTATAAATTGGCAGAAGATTTACATAAGAATCGCATGACTATTTTGGGAACAATAAGGAAAAATAGGACTGAAATTCCTTCAGTTCTACTCGACATGCGTCAAAAGCCAATTTATCATACAGAAGTTGTATATAAACATAAATTGCAAGCAGTTATGTTGTCATATGTTCTTCGCCAGTACCGATTTGTGACATTGCTCAGTACATACCACAATGTTGTCAGCATAAATGAGAATAGTGAAAAGAAGAAACCCAACATTACTGAAGACTACAACAAAACCAAGAGTGGAGTTGATACTATGGATCAAATGGTGGCTACGTACACATGCAAACGAAAAGTCAATCGGTGGCCAATTGCAGTATTTTGTAACATGCTTGATGTTAGTGCGTTGAATGCATTCATGACGTTCATTGCATTGTTCCTAAATCGGAAAAATTCTAAAACGAACCATAATATACGTCATCGCCTTTTTATCGAGGAGCTTGGATTGAATCATGTTGCAAAGCACTAAACGTAAAAAACAACCTCAAAGTAATGATGCTTCCAGTGATATTCAAAGAATTCGGGAGATTCGCCATTTATCAAGTACATCAAAACGAGGCCGATGCTACATCTGCACATATAAAAATAACAAAAATCTTTTTGCTACACGCTGTGAAAAGTGTAGAAATTTCATTTGTGCTGAACACAATTTCAATTAATGCGAAAAATGTACAAATAATTGCCAAAAGTTAACAATTCAATTTGTTTTCTAATATATGTAATATTCTAATTAACTTAATTTTAAATCTACCTTTATGAAGTTCAAATGTATTAATATGATAGTAAACAATCACAAAAAATCACAAAACATAAATGGTTGTTAAGTTTTTTTTAGCTTTTTTACAATTAAAAATATATGTGTATGCACGCGCATACAATGGGACCGATTAGATGTATTTCTCGAGGCACCGATGAGGGTTAAGTATGCACTTTTTTACTACATTTTATGCTAGCTAACAATAAAGAAAAATAATTGCGCAGGAACTAATTTTATTTGGGTCTAATACAATGGATAGTATTCACTGCTTTTGTGGTTTCATTAAAGTTGATATTGCTTAGGCAACTGGGGTCTACGATTTTATTAGCCAGAAGTCGAATTATTTTTCAGTTTATGTATGATCAGATTTACATGTCGGACTTCTCAAACTTATTCACTTTATTTACATGAATTTAATTGCGATCTTTAGATCAAGTACACAAGAGTCAATCACACAGCTGACTATACAGCTTGTTTCGGAAATCGCTACATTTCCTCTTCAGTAGTCTTGAGTGATTAAGCTGTGATCAACCTACTGTTTTAGTCTTATATGATTCTACACTTATTCGAACAAATTCGTAAGAATTATTATGTTCTCATCGGCTATTTACGACAATAATATGACTTTAAAGCAGTAAGCTATTTATAGATCAAGGTAGAGTTGATGACAGAGTTGTTGTTGTTGTATTCTTTAAAAACTTACTTGATCTAAAGCTCACAATTACATCCATGTAAATTTAAATAGATCACAATTAATTGATATTCACTTTATTTTTAAGTGAAAATTTATTTTTTTTTTTACAAAATCTTTTATGGAATGAATTTCTGACTGGCTGTTAGAGTTGTCAAATTCGAATTCAGGTTGTTCGTAACACCATTTTTTATTTATTTTTTCGTTTTTACATTATCGCTTTAAGTACATAAAATCAATTATTTCAGGTTATTCGAAAAACCAGTTATTTGAGTGAGGATATTCGACATTTTTGAATATTTTTATCTAATTAATAGTTAAGTTTTTTGTTTTGATTTAAAAATTTTCTTTTCTAAATGAAAAGGAAAACCTTTCAATAAGATATCAAAAAACTTTGTGTTCATAATACAAAATACATCCATGATTAAGACAGTTAAGAAACCCAGTAGTTCCATTCTTGAAGAAATTTCAAATTAATCATATACGATTTTTATTGATCCTTGACGAAACATGCAGATTTGGCCATACATTTCATGGACGAAAATTTCATATTAATGTTCCAAATTTGTGCAAGACACAATGCAGAAACGTCGGGATTTATCATGCACGCACCCAATATCGAAATATTGAGGAAGTTTCGTTAACGAAAAGTAGACAGGAATATAAAGAAAATTCGTCAAGGAATTAAAATCGAAACATGCTTCTGGACCGAATTCAACGTCGTGCGATATATTTGATAGGAGACAAAAATATTTCATCCTCTCTCAACTCTATTAGAAATCGACGTAATGTTGGTTTCGTAATGGCCTAACACTACCTCACCGTATGTTTTCCAGGTCCACTTGGGCAGCTGTTCAAGCCCATTCCTTTACCATTGCCTTGATGCCACACAGACCCTCACTTTGTAGTGATAATTCGTTATTTAGTCATACGGTAAAGTTGTGGAATAGTCTAACTGCGAGCGTGTTTCCCGTCAGTTTTGTGTGTGCTAATTCAAAACAAATCTTTACCGAAACTACCTCATCTTTTCAACCCTTAACTAACTATCACCCATCTTCCAAATCAACACAATGCTCATACATTTATAAGAAACATTGCCTGCCCTTTCACTCTACAAAACAGAAAAAAATGATACAAAATTGTCAAAATTAAACGAATCGACAGCAATGGCAATGACACCTAAACAGTGGTGTCAATGAATATTTAAAAGCTATCGAAAACCATCGATAGTTAGTCCAAAATTATCGATAGTCACGATATTGTGAAAGTATCGATAGTGTCATCTATAGTGTGAAGTTATCGATAGTATCGATACTGTCATCGATAGTTTGTGAACTCTACAGTTTAGCCTCTGAACGATTGGGCCAATTACAACAATCATGAATATCTTGAAGTTGTTGTAATAGAGTGTAAAAAGTTGGGCGCTGAAAACCGCTACTTTGCATTATATTCTGTATGCATTTTTTTTAAGTCCAGCAGCTCATGCAGAAACTTCCTTTAAGAAATCATCACGAAAAGTTCGTCAATGATGCCGCGAACTACTGGGAAGTGTTAAAATAGTTGCAACTAGACATGGGTAATTCTGCGTTGCGTTGCGCTATTGAGTTGAAGCATTTAAATGCGTTACTGCGCTGATTCACTTGTTTTAAAAAATGTAACGCAATAGCGCAGTAATACAAATGACACTCTTAAAGAAAAATGAGAAAATATTTTGTCAATATGTTTAACAATATGTTGAACGTGTTCGATTTTGAAAATCCAAACAAAAATCTTCTAACGGTTAACTGCAAAACCTAGAACGGAATACAGTGTGATGCTTGAAGTATAAAATTTGTTCATTTTTGGTGCACGATAAAAATATGGTTTTGTGTTAGTTATTTTAAATAATTTTATAAGCAATATGAGTTCTATAAATCAGAAATATTTTTCATGATTTTTTAGTCCATTCCATTTGTTTTTCCTAAGTGAAGACAACTTGCGCTTAGGATAACTTGCTACTTCACCACAAAACTTACCGCATTCAATGAATTGACCACATAACGCAACGTGCTATCCAATTCAAAAACAGCCTGCGCTGATCAGCAACGAGTTTATATAGATATCATAGCATTTTAAAGTATGTCATGGCGTTATTGCGTTAACGTATTACGCGGATACAGTAAACTGCGCTTGGGTTGGTGTATCAGCGCAGAATTTTTTTCTGCATTACCCATGTCTTGTTGCAACACATTCACAAATATTTACTGAAACACACTCACTTTTGCTACTGTCTGCTACTGTATTCTCTACTGTCTTCACTTTTTTGAAGAAAGTTGGCGGGACAGAAGCTAGGACAGTATAATGATATTTTGCATATTGAATGAGAGAAGATAAGAAAATTCAATAGAATTAATTGAAAATTTGCAATACCTTGGCGTGCTGGTAGTTTTAACAAAAATCTTATTTATAACATGGAAATTTTTTTACTATTTTTTTTTACTGTCTTGCCAACTGTCCGGACGCTTATTCACAGACACAAAGTTTGACAACTTATATGTATTCATGACTTTTTTAACAGTACTGTCTCGTGTAACCCCCGTGTCAGATAGTTTTTATTATTGATTTGATAACCAATCTCTATAGCAAATATCTCTGAGGGCTCATATAAAGGCAATGAAACATGTTGTTATAAAAAGTTAACGATACTATTAAGCCAAATCAATATAAACCCTGTCTCGAAATTATAACCGCACTAGATTTTTAATATTACTCGTACACTTTGTTGTGGGTATGAAATCGTTTGTCTGTACAGGTGTATCGTTAATTTTAGTTTCCGTTTTTTTCTAAAACATCAAAAATTCGATTTAGCATCGAGTCAAATACATTCTGAGCTTGTTGCTGGCTAAAGTTGTACCAGACTAATAGAATAGCTTGTTGCAGCTCTTCCTTCGTAGAGTATTTTGTACTTCCACTATAAACAACGTGAACTAAAGCACCCCACACATTTTCCATGATATTTAGATCAGAAGAAAGTGATGGTCACTCAAGAACGGGAATGTTATAGCTTCGAAACCAACGTAAAGTGGCGCGCGATGCGTGGTATTCTGCATTGTCTTGTTGAAATTCAAGAGTTTTGGCAAATTGTTCTTTCAAAGAGGGCAATAATTTGTGAACGTTTTAATAAACGTTTTTTGAATAACGCTTGAAAAAATGCTTTGTGTATAATCATATGAATTAAGCTATAATTGTTCATAGTGCAAGCTGACTCCGAGCATAAAGCTACTTTTTAAATGCTTTTTAGCACTTATATCTCGCTTGCTCACACAGCAAAAAAAAAATAGTTTTCTTATGCTTTGTCGTAGAGCATTTTTAAAATGCTTTTCGGTGCTTTATTCTCGTTTGATCACATATCTTGATCACATAGTTTCAATTGTTTAGTTGTACTGCATTTTTAAATGGAAGGTACTTGTTTTTTTATTTTGCTTATTAACAATATTTTCGTTGATTTTGCTTGTTGGATATCTTTTTGTGCTGAACTTTCAACCGTTGCTTCGTTTTTTCGTGCTTTTCAGTTTTATACTTCTGTATCCTCTGTCGTTTCTGTAACAATGTAATGCGTTTTTTCATTAAAACAACGCATTTCTTTTTTCCTTTTCTCTTTACTTTTCTCCACACTCATTAAACAAATAACATTTAATTTACTTTGAAATTAACGGCATTATTTAAAAAAAAAAAAAAAAAATACACACAAAGCATTAGTCACCCACAAGCAGAAAGAGCGCACTAAAAACACCAATCTATAAAAGCGACCTTATGAGTTTATCCAAATGGTGGGAAAGTTTGGAGACTGAGCTTTCTAGGGCGCGTTAAAGTGACGATTTGTTGCTTTGTCGAGCCGAACCGAGAGGGAAAGCTGAAAAATACTGCATATACAATTATATGAAATAAGCTCAAAGCGCGTATAGCGCCAGCCGAACAAGCATCTTAAAGCGACTTGTGCGCTGGTTTTTAGAATACCGATTTTTGCTTTCTTGCTCACTCTATTTGCTCACTTGATTACTAAATTTTCTCATTTGTTATTGAAAAAACAAGCAAAGTTTAATATACCACAAGCACAACAATAACAAAGAAAATTTTTCTGTTGCGAGTTAGCTGATCCTTTGCTTTGATTGAAAAAAGTGAAAAAACAACAGTTTTTCTATATTTTTCTACTGATCACTTATTGCAGAAGATCTTTTCCATTTGTTACACTCAAAAATATTTGTGTGTAAATATTACTAATAACTGCGTCCATTCTACGAATTTTATTCGTAGTTTTCAGCCACGAATAGTATTCGTAAAATCGACGTACATATTACGAATATTTTTTTCGTATTCTAAAAAAAAAATTCTGTCTGAGCTGAGGTTTGAACCTTGGCTCTTTAGTTTACGGGCCACGCACTCTACCAGCAGGCTACAGGCACTTTGCAATCATACAGTTCCTTATGTTCTATAGATATTCGACAAACAAGACTGAACGATTTCGGTTTTCAATTTTTTAGACTCTACTAATAATTCGTACATTCTACTAATAATTCGCACGGTCAGCCTACGAATGAATTGTTTCTACTAATATTATTTTTCATTCGTAAATAGTACGAAAGCATTAGTAAATACTACGAATGTAATGAAAGAAATTACGAAGTTATTCGTACGAGAAATTTATGAATATTTTTATTTATATGTACACAATCATTCGTACAATGCACTAATACGAATTGATTTATTTTTGTTTACGAATATCATTAGTATATAAAACAAATGTATACTTAACCTACGCTAAAATTACACGCTAAAAACAATGTATAGAGCACAATTAAGCTGCAAGCGGACACGATCGAATGTGAGTGGAAAATAATAGAACTCTAACGTACGCCGGCAAAACGCAAAGAATTTGCCTTTCTACAAAAAAATAGTGATATACGTAAAAAACAAATTGAGCCGTTTTTCAATCGGCAATTCTATGAGTAGTAATTGCATTCGCCGCAAGCAGTTTGTTGACTACTCGGGTTGAAAGGGAACTTTCGTCAACCCCCTCATGCGAGCGAATAATCGACAAACTGCTTGCTGCGAAGGCAATTATTGTCGAGTGAAAAGCGGGACAATAGGAAGCAAATATTCGTTATTTCCTTGAATTGCAACACACGCTAGCAACAGAGAAGAGTATCATGAAAAGAGAGAAGCACTCAAGAATAGGAAATTGCGTTCAGTTGCTTCTTTGTTGCTCAGTGCGACAGTTATGCGGACCTTATGTCACGGTCAATCAATTTACATTAATCAGTTAGGTGTTTACAAAATATCAAAATAATAATATTTGGTCAATAAAGCCCTGAACGAGTCTGTGTAATGCATACAAACCAAGATTTACTAACATATGATTGATGCCAAATGATTGACCCTGCAAGGTTCCAAAAATAATTCGAAATATAAACGCAACAACAAAACCAGCAGAAAACAATTGCAAAAGAGTCGAAACAAGTGACTCGAAGTGGCTTGCAGTAGCTTTAAGTGCGTTTCAGCTGAAGAATAGAATCGACTAATCTTGGGTCAGCAGTTCATCTACGTTTTTTAATGTGTGTTCTTGCTATGCACTTCTTTATTGGAAAAAAATTCTAAATAAGAAAACCCATCAACAAGTCAACAAAAAACAGCAGAAAACAATTGCAAAAAATTCAAAATAAGCTGGAATACAAAGTTACTTAAAGTGATTTAAAGCAACTTACAGTGACTTAAAGTGCGTTTCAGCACAGTTTTTTAGCATTTTCGTATCTGCACTTGTTGTTCGCTGGTTTGAAGAAAGCAAAAAGCACACACGAAATCACGTGACTTTTTTAATAAACAACAAAAATGTTTTTAAAAAACAACAACGAAAATGTAATATTCACAACCAAACCCAAAATAGTAAAAAACCAGCTGCAGCAAGTCAGCGGTGGTAAGCGCACACTATACGCACTACCAGCTGCTTTTAGCTTGACGCACTTTCAGCTCGGCTAGGCAAAGCAACAAGTCGCCACTATAAACGCGCCCTTAGGGTACTAACTACAACCCACATCATCAGCGAGCCGCCACCGAAATTTTTATTTTGATAAATATCGGGGTTCATGTTGTATATCCCGTCAGTACTTATTGTAGCCATCTGGTTCATCCAAGTTAAACTTCTTTCAGAAATCAGAAAAGATTTTTTTAAAAGAAAAAATACCTAGTTTATATTACGAGCGGATTTCTTACACTTCTCTTTATGATTGATGGTAAGTCGAGGGGCTGGCTTCATTTTAGAAAATCGAATGCTCCCAAAACGCAGTGAATTGTATTTCGAAAAGCAACCAAGTCACATACTGTCTTTATTTCTCTTTGCCGGCCTTTGTAGTCTAGTGGAGAGTGCACTAAACTATCAACACAGAGGTCCCTTATTTTTCGAATGTATATATTTTTTCCTTTAATGTTGTTTTAATGAAAAATGTCTGAGACAAATTTTATATGCTCGAAGTTAAAGGAGCTCTAAAGTAGTACTCTTTATAATTTAATTTCCCAAAATCGCCCTTAAATCTCTATTGCCGGGTGCTGTTTTTTACAATACATGAATAAACTTTTTTATAAATTTTTAAACTAATTTCATAAATGAATGAAAGGACGTTTTTATGTATTTTTTCTGAACAACAGTTTTTTCTGAAACCAAGCCAACAGTAAAAAAAAGTTATTAACACAAAGTGTGTTGAACTTTGTTGAATTCTAAGCTAGTTGTGCTGCAAACGACACACCAAAACGGCTTCCCCTGCCAAATGCACACAAACACTCAAACACATTTTGAAAAGTTTGAGTTCAGTGAAGTCTCAATTATAGCTGTGTTAAAGCTATTTCAAAATTTTGGCAAGCATTTTTGCTACTGTGAAATGTTTTTTGTTGCTTTTTGTATTATTGTTCATGTGAAATTTTCTATTATAGTTGTACACATACACATAAAATACATATGTTTTGTATAACTCTTGAGACTATATTTTGCATATGTTATTGGCTATGAAAACCTTACAACAATAAAAGCGACAACAACAACGACAAGAAATAATTCAATGACTTGTCAATTGATATGCTAAGCATTTTAAGAGGCAACATGACGCGTTAGCATAACAACAACAAAAATATTGACAGCTTTATAAATTTGTGAAGAGCAAGCAACCCCAGACAGAAATGTGGCGAAAAGGTTCTTTAGAGAGAAGCATGAGCATTAAATTAGTATGCAGAGCATAGGCAAAATAAATATTGATCCTTTGGAAAGTTTTGCATAAAGTGTTTAAAGCTAAAAAGTTTTGTTAAATTGTTGCTGAATAATATAAACGGTACATTAAGCACGAAATCAAGTGAAGAGTGGAAATAGAAAGTTAAATCAATTAATGATGAAAAAGAAAAACCTAAAATCTATTGAGTGGAACAAAATAAAGGCACTAAGAAAGGAGATAGCTTTTAAGTGAAGAGAAGACAGAGGTATTGGTTAATTAAGGAAATTTATTAAAATTGAAAATAAAGTAACTGCATAAAAAGCAATAAAGAAGAATGTTTTTTATTGTAAGTATGAACAATAAAAGTAAATGATAAATGTTAGAAAATGTAATGAAGGACTAATAAAATTTCTTGTATTTTAACCTGTTAATCAATAACCTAGCAGAAATTCTTATTGAATTTTTTTTAACTCACATCTGATGGCAGCATACTCGATGCTCAAAGTGATCATATATTTTTCCCATCAAAATTGGACAATTTTTTTTTTTATTAAATATTTTTTATATGTATTAAATATTTTTTAAATATATTATATAGAAATAATAATATATTTCTAGTAAATATTTTTTATATATAATTAAAAATAATAATATGATTTTTTTTTCTTTGACCTCTTAATTTATGATTTTGAATTTAATTCGTGCTCAAGGTCACTTTTTGAATCAACAAACAATTTTATATATGTTTTTTGTCTTGGTTTTATTGGTTGTAGACAACGAAACGGCGAAATCAAGGGTGCTACAATTTATTTTAAGGCAATATCTGTTCATTTTGTCTCACTGTGAAGTCTATCAAAATTGTTTAGTGTCTTATGTTTAATATTGTCCCTGATGATGAACTTCGGCGGAGTTCGAAATATTGGACGCAAAAAAACCAAGACTAAAAAACAAATATAAGATTTTTTTTTATTCAAAAAGAGACATTGAGTCCGAATTAAATTCAAAATTATAATTAAAAATTTTTGGTATTTTTCTAAAAATGTTATTGCAGAATATGTAGGTGGCGGTTTTAAAAAAGCACAAAATTGAGATCAATTTAGCTAGTATTGAATTATGTGCTTTACATCGATTTTAAAGCCAACCTTAACCCAATTTTTTGCTGCTGTATAAACTATAAAAGATTTCTGAAACTCTTTCCAAACGTACATATTTTGCTAAATAGAAATTTAGAAAAAATGCTTTTAAATTTGATTTAATGTTTGTTTTTTAATTTTAATAATATATTATATAAATATTCAAAATTTTTAAATCCTTAAAAAAATTTTTTAGAAAAAATCCGAAAATAATGTCGATTGGACTATTTAAAAACTTTCATTAGTAATATTTGGTGGAGTAAAGTTTGGCTTAGAAAGCAAGCTCCAAGTATCAAAAGGTCAAATGGTTTTTTTCAGAATTTTCTGGCAACTTAAATATTTCAATAACACAAAATGTTTGTTAACAAAAAATAAAATATATATATAAATAAAGAATTTTCAGGAAACAAAAATATTTCTCAGAGCCTTAAATAAGACCAGAAATACATAAGTAAAAAATGAAATTTCCCGTTTTTAGATTTAAGTATTTGAATATTTTTGTGATATGTGATGCATTTTGTTTCGTGTGCAAGTTTTTACCGAATTTCGAAGTAAGCCTTGCATTGATTTTGGGAAGAGGCACACGCTGCGGTACAAGTGTTAGCAATTGTATCGTTGAATTTAAAATTGTTTTATTTTAAGATCAATGAATTTTCATTAAAACGCCAAACTCTTTTTATAATTCACATTTAGTTTACAACTAAGATTTATATCAAATTAAAAAAGCTTTTCCAACTATAGGAATAGAAAAAAATTGTTTTGAATTTTTAAATGGTGTTCTTCAAACCCCTACTTCGAAATCAACTACCTAACTGCAAGAGATGGAACCCCAAAACACCAGAATTTCACATATTTTTTTTTTATTGAAATATTTTCTAAACGGTATTTAAAACTTAACATTTGGTGAAGAAGTGTTTGAGATATGCATTTTCGTAAATATCGATTTTCGACGTTTTTGCCGATTTTTGTCAATTTGTGGCCAAAAACCACGCTATTGGGCCAAGTCTGGGGCCAATTTTTACTTCCATACAAAAATCACGATTTTTTGCACTTAAGACCAAATTTAGGTACCAAGGACGATAGAGCGGGACTTGAGCATAGTTCAGTTCGATTTAACACTTACAATTTTGAACAAAAATATTGAGTGGAACCTTTTCACCTTTTATATTTTTTTTCGTTTTAAAAATATTTTTTTTATTCATTTCTGAACTGATTATTTTACTTCAATACCAATTTACGGTATGAAGGACGATAGACAGCAATTTTGGGATTAAGGACTAATATATTCAGTTTTCTATCAGCTGTATTATATCTAAAATCCAGGATGGAACCTTTTGTTTTGGGGCAGGATTTGGGGTGTGGAATTCTTACTTTCATAAAAAAATCACTACTTTTTGCATATCAGCCCAAATTTAGGTACCAAGGACGATAGAGCGGGACTTGACCGTAGTGTCATTCGATTTGGCACATCAAAATACATTTCTGCCTTAAAATGCAGGATGGAACCTTTTAATTTTCCATAACTTTTTTTTTGTTTTTAGAAGAAAAAATTTTACCTTAACTAAGTTAGGTAAACAAAAACTTCCTTAACAGAAGTGGAGCAAACACTGTAGTTGCAGCTTTTTTTATTGTATGTTTTATGAATTTAAATAAGTTTAAAAAGCCGTATCTGCATCAAATGTACGTTTTATATAGTAAAAAGTTTTTTGATTATATATTTATGACATTTAAATGATATATTTTTAAAACCATCATATCTTGCACAAGGATATTTAATAAAAAATCAATATGCTATGTTTAAAAAAATCATTATTTAAAAGATTTTTTCACAAAAATAAACAAGTTAAAAGCATTTTACAAAGCATTAATTACAAATACAAAGGGAAAACGCAGTATCTGTCTGTAGATACCGCTTTTTTATCTCGTTTTATGTAGATACTGCATTTTTTGTTTGAATGAATGTTTGTGAATGTTTTGCTTTAATTTGTGTAGATATGAGATTTCATGTTAAAATATTACGCAATTGAGCAAAAAATTCGAATTTTTTTTATTTTCTTAAGGATGGAAGAAAGATGATTAAGAAAAATTAATAAACCCTATTTTTATTTTAATGCTAGATGCCGCACTCTTCCTTATTACGGCAGAATATTTTATAGCTATACTACAGTTTAACAAGAATAATTTAGTTACATCAAACTTTTTACTAATCGATAACTAACTTATATAAATAAGACGTTTTGGCTTCTTTTTAAATTTGTTTAAAAAATAAATTGATGTTGTTTATTTTGCTTTACTTATTTACGTTTATATTTTTATGTTTATAATAAAGTGAAATGTTGTTTGATATTTTTAAACATTTTTTGTTCTCAAACTGAAATAAGTGTTTAACTTTTCTGAATTATAAAACAATCATAATTTAATTATTAAATAAACTTAATATGAAACTTTAATTCTTGAACATTTAGCAAATATCTTTAAATAAGGACCGTAAAGGTTATGATTTTGTTAAAAATGGTCATCAAAACATAGTCGTTATTTTCTAATTTAATTTTTGGCCGATCTGGTTAAATTAGGTTATGTATATTTTTTCAATCATAAAATTTACAAATGCCTTCCCTTGAAAATAAAAAAAATTAAAGTTAATAATTCGACTTTATCTTCCAATTTTTGTTGAATTTTTTTCTTTGTCTTGGTATTTTCTTAAAAAATATTTAAGGTTTTTGTATATTTTAAGCATAAATAACGATTGCGTTTGGATTTTTATTTTAAAAATCAAAAATTAACAAAAAAAAAAATATGCATTACTTTTTGCCAAAACTTAGAAAGTAAGAGAAATAGTATTATATAATATTATATTAAGGGCATTCTTTTAATACAGCTTAATGCTATTACATTAAATTACGAATTTCAAATCCCGAAATCCCGGGATTTGCCAAAACCTTTCGGGATTGAAAGCCCTAATACCGATACAGCTGTGCTGAACATCTTTGCTATAGCATACACGAGAGAGAGTAGAACGCGCGAGTAGTGATGGCAAAAATAAATAAAAAATCGATTTACGCATCAAATGATCAATCGAAAGAAATTAGTTGTATTGCAATTAAATTGAAAGAAAAAAAAAAACGCATAATCGAATTTTTATAATAAAAATAAATATCCAAAAAAATTTGTTTGTGGTTTTTAATCTCTCAAAAAATTATATCTAAATTTTTGCGCGTAAAACCAAATAACTATAATACATTACACAAAAATATATATTCAACATACGTAGGAGCATGATTCAATTTCTATAGGTTTTCCATTCATTTGACGCTTACTCACAAGAATGAAGATATACACCCGTAAAATTGAAGAGGAGAGCAAAAAAGTAATTTTTTAATGCCATCAAAGTAATCAGTTGCAGGAATATCATACTTTTTCGCAGTACTAAATACCCAAGGATACATTTCACTGCTGCTTTTTCTACTACGTTCTGCACTGCTTGTTTGTTGTGATAGAAAATTTAAGTGAGTTTTTAAAAAACTGATTTCAATATTCTGTTGTGCAAATCTATTCACACCGCTGACGGCTTATTGGTCCACTGGCACATTATATTTTTGAATTTCATCACCAAAATAAACTGTTTTGTCAATGCCGCACGTTGAAGTTTATTTGAATAATTACAACTTAACAGTCGCGATTTATATATTAATTGAAAAAAAAACGGCTCGCAACAAAATTTGAAAACAATTTTCAATAATGATTATCAAAGCAATAATTATTATAAACGCAATGCACACTATTTTTTTCCTGCTGACAGCAAAATATAGAATAACTCCTTTTTTTTAACAAATACACAACAAAACACTGAAACATAACTTCTTTTATAGAAGACCACAAAACCCTGGTTGTCATTTATATTTGAGAGAAAATATATTTTTTTACAAATTTACGGGTGTTGTCAAAGGAATGGACAACCTATAATAATTGAATCATGCCTAGGAGTATCCAAAAGATTTAATAAAAATCTATTTTTCATCAACGAACTCAAAAACAATAATTTTAAAAGTCGTTTCGTTGTAAGCCGGTTTCGTTTTTCAGTTGCTGTTGCTCCGGCTTTGGAAAAAAGGCGTTCTGCTGGAACAGAAGGATATACAAATTTTCTCCCATATGCGGATTAGATCTTAATAAACAAGAGTGCCATAATAAACCAAGTAAAATTTTTAACTAATCGTTTTAATGTATTTTTTACATATTCCAATCAGAAAATTAGCGCGAAATTGTACTAGAGATGAGATTGGTTTTTTCAGTGTTACATTTAAAATGGTATAAAAAATTGTAGTGGAAAAGCATTAAGCACTGAACACAATGACCACGATAGCAATGAAAACTGTCTTGCAAAAATTCACCCTGCTTACGATTATTTAAAAAAAAAAAATCTATTATGACCGATTAATCAAAATTAAAAAAAAATAATCATTTGATTCGATTATTTTAAAGGTTTCGTTTACGATTAATCGTTGCCATCACTACGCGAGAGTGACGTTGCTTTTTCTTCATTCTCTCACCTGTATGTTGCCGCGAGTCAAGTTAGATCGTTTTACGGCATGAGCTTTTAAGTTTCTGATAATGTGTGACAAGGATATTTAGCAAACGATGCTAGGGAGTTTACGAAAAACATTGTTTACACATAATTGTTTAATATATAGAAAATATGCTACAGGTAAATGTAGTTTTACCTTTATTTGATTATATTAAGATTAATTATGCGGTAAAAAGTTGTATATCACCTCTTCAACATGGTTTTTTTCCTTGTAGGTCAACACTTACTAACCTTAAAATTTTTTCTGAATATTGTATTTCAGCTTTTCGAGATGGGTTACGGGTTGATACAATTTACACTAATTTTTCGAAAGCTTTCGACAAAGTTACGCATTCTATTTTACTGACGAAATTAGCCAAGCTAGGTTTTCATTTTAGTGTTTTAAAATGGCTTCACTTTTATTTAAGCAATAGGACTTGCTTCGTCACTATCGCAGGTGCTAAGTCTCTGCCTTTCATTGCATTGTCGGGAGTTTCGCAAGGTAGTATCCTTGGCTCATTGTTGTATACTTTGTTCATAAACGACATTACCACTGTTGTTAATAACTTCCAGTGTCTACTTTTCGCGGACGATTTGAAATTTTTCCTTAAAACACAGATGCTCTTAAACTCCAAATAGACTTAAACTCGATTAATGACTGGTGCTTAAAAAATAAACTATTCCTGAATATAAATAAATGTGGAAACTTGACTATCCTCATATTTTACATATTCGTTAGCAAATTCATCGCTTAAAAGAGTAAATGAGGTGAAAGACCTTGGTGAAATATTTGACTCAAAATTTTATTTTGTGAATCCACATCATACCCAAAGCATACTATCTTATCGCTTTTATCCGTCGGAATAGTTCAAATTTTACTGACCCTCATACCTTAAAAATCCTTTATACCTCCTTCATCCGTTCGAAACTGGAATATGCGTCCTTGATTTGGAACCCTTTCTATGCATGATCTTACGCCTAAAACGAGTTCAGAAATCTTTTTTGCGGTTTGCGTTATGCAGATTTAATTTTAACCTTCCAAATCCGTCATATAATGCTCGATGTAATCTTTTAAAATTAAAAACTCTTGAAATTAGAATAAAAATTTTATCAATGTTATTTATATATGATATCATTAATGGAAAAATCTATTGTTAATATTTATTTATTAGCATTAATTAACTTGAATGTGCCTAGTAGGACACTTCGCCATACAAGCATATTTTATTAAGGCCTATGCCGATATAACTATGTCTTAAATTCGCCCATGTATAGGGCCTTAAATGATTTTAATAATATATCTTCAAGATACTTAGTTGATGTTGATCTAAGGACGCTATGAAGCGTTTGTTAAATAATATGTTTTAGTTTTTAAGATTAAATTTTTCTTTGTGATCTTAGTCTGTTAGAACTCTGTTCATAGACTGAATTTAATAAATAAATAAATAAATTAACAATTGAATTTTTTTGTTTAAAAATCTTTTGTCATAATGGCTGAGTATAGGTCATATGCTAATTACTTTACGATGGCAGGATTAAATTTTGCAAGCTTGGATTGTTGAATTCGGTACCAAATTAAAAACTGAGCACGATAATTTGATAAAGCATTTTGGTTATTGAAATAGCTGAATTGATTGCTGATAACTACCCGACTTTAGCCAAGGGTCAGCAGAATTAAGAAGAGCGACAAGATTCTTGATCTTTTAGCTATTTTTAGCGACGTCATCGTGTTAATGTTTGAAAGCGGGGCTTTTTACAACCCAATAAAATGCTTGGCGACAGCAAAACAATATTCTTTAAGGCGGGATTGTCACGCCGATTGTCACGCCGAATTCGGAACGCATGTTCACGTTATCTATACTCCATTAACGTATACGAATACACTCAAAAGAATTTCCAGACGAACACCTGCTGAAACATATGCAAATTATTTTCAAATGAACCTTTTTACTTTTGGCCACATTCATCGAAAAAATAAAAATCATCGATATAAAAGTCTCTACGTCAAAGTTTTGTTGAAATTATCTCCTGCTAAGTTGTTTGCCAGCAGCTGCGCTCCTTAAAAGCCAACGACTGCTGCTGGCGTGAACTGGAGAAACTGTAGAAAAGCTTGCAATACCAGCAACTTATTTGTTCGGCTGGTAGCAAAGTGACTGCTTATACTGGCAACAAATAAATGGCCATGGCTTTGCAAAGCAAACCAAATACTAAGAAGTAGACAGAAGGGAAAAAACAAGAAAATATTGGCGAAGAGTGCTTTGAAACAAAAGTACTGGGGGGGGGGAGAGGGGGGATGAAATACGCGTGACCTATAAAAATGTTATAAAAAACCTACATAAAAAAAATAAAATAAAAAATAAAATTTACCATTGTGGCCACCTATAAAAAGCACACACACAAATAAAGCCTGTTTTGAATATTTAACTACAGGCCAAAATGGTAGGAAAACAGCTCAATCAACTGTGCTGCTATACAGCCGCTTCTACATGTTTGGCCCACGTTTGCACGTGATATTTTTGTATTTTATTACGTTTTCATTTGTATCTCCTGTGTGGCTCTCGCTGAGCTGATGCACAGTGGTCAAAAAGGTAATACATTTCAGCCAGTTCAAACACCAATAGATATTGAGTTTTTTTTATAAATTTTAATGTGAAAATTATGTTAAAAATTTAAAAGGCTGTTAGTTTTATATATATAAATGTTTAATCCCTATGAAAGTGACGAAGTACCTGGGTACCTTTTGCGTTTTAAAACAAAGAATTTTTTCATTAATGACCAAGATAAAGTACAGAAACTTCCTGAGAGCTCCTTATTTTATATTAACTTTACCTTTTTACAATAATTTAAAAATCAACAAATTGTGGTGGGTGGGGGTGCAAATATTATTTTTACACCTTTACCCGGGTATCTTTTTGTGTTTTGTATGAAACTTTTTAGAAACCATTTTTTGTTTGTTAAAAAAATTAAGATATTTTTTTGTTTGAAACTAAAAAAAAATTGTTTTATTGTATTACAATAAAAAATTAATAAAAGGAATTCTGTGTTTACAAAGATAAACTATCTACTCTTCTGAATTTTCTAATAAATGTCTCAAATAACAGCAGCTTTTTCTGTGGCTAAACGAATGGGCCGAGTAGAATTGTTGTCAAATGGTATGGAGCGTAGCAAGCGCTTGAATCTGTCCTGAGACAATTTAGCACGAATAATAGGCAAATGATATTGGTTTCCACAATTCAGTCAGATGCTGCCTATTAAATTTGTTTACAAAAAAATAAATGAGTATACCTAATGTTACCAACTATACTTACTTTGTAAGTATCATACTTATTTTCAGCTTCATATACTTACTAAAATTCCATACTTATATGTATACTTACTTTTAAGATTTATACTTAATTATGCTTACTTTTCAGCTCCGGTTGAACGTTTTTATTAGCAAAAGCGGAAAAAGTTTGAAAATTGTAAGCAACAGCGTTAAAAATACAGACTCTGGAGTAAATTTTATTTTTAAAAAATAATATTGAATACAGCTGTGTCGAATTTCACAATTTTTTAAAGACAAGACCTTAAATATTAAGGGTGTACTCTAGTTCGTCGGCTAAAAAATAGGCTATTTTTGGGAATTTCTCGTGAGCTTGCTATGAAAGATATGTTTATATAAGTTGTTAGGAATGATAAATGAAGTCTTAATTTATAAAAATAAAAAAATTTTATTAATGTTTTTTAATAATATGGAGGCAGGTCGGCTCCCACACGATGTCTCGGCATCTGTTTATCTGAAACAAAAAACCGAAGTGTTTTAGATTCAATATGACAAGGACTATAAAATAGACTATTAGTATTAACTGTTAGAAATTGTTGTTAACTTGAAGTAACAAAAACCAAAAAAAATGAAAAAATAATTTTTTCGTTATTTGTAAAAAAATATAGTAAACATCAATTTTTTAACACGATTATAGTCTATTTTGTAAGTAGTTTTGTGTCAAATATGTGGTTAAAATTTCAGAAGGATCAGCCCACAGGAGAAATAGTGTGGGGCGTCCGTGAAAACGTAGTTTTGAGAAAAACGCTCTTAAAGTTTTTTAAATGCGTTCTAACATGCGTTCAGGTAGAGAAAGTTTTGGGTTGAAAAAATTACTTATACTGCTCGGATCTTCATAAAAATTTAATACAATATTCTTAGATACATACATATTCGAAAAATTGTAAAAAAAGAAAAAAACTTTCGAAAGTGACCAATTAGGCTTCACCCTTAAATAAAATTTACAGCCAACACAAATACGATTTCAAGCAAAAAGAAAAAAACAAATTAATGTAGCGCTTCAATTCAGTGACAGTGAGAGCGAATAATGATAACTTTTCTTTGGTCTCTGTATACATTTGAATGTGATTTTTTTATTTATTTTTTATTTAACTACTTTGAAAGTGCGTATAACTTTTAATTTTTTGTTATGCTTTTGTTTGTTTTTAAACTATTTTATGTATTAGAAATATATATGAATTTCAAATATATAAAATTAATATTTTGATTTTTTTAATCTGAAGACTTTTTGGTTGTAGATAGATTGCATACACAAAACTTTTTAAGGACAACAAAAAGAGGGTGTGACAATATTTAAAGAATATTGTGGGTTCTATTGATTTTAACATAAATTAGTAAATTGTATCAAAAAAAAAATTCAATTTATTTTTCTAAGGTAAAATACTTACTTATACTTATTTTAAAAAATTATACTTACTAATACTTACTTCTCAGTGTTCTAAGAAGTAAATATACTTATTTTTTAATAACATGAGTTGGTAGCATTAAGTATACCACAATATGCATCTAATTTACAATCAGTGAATGGCAACACTATCATCCGATTCATATGGATCCTCCTCTATTTCGATTACACCATCTAATTCAATATCCGATACTTCAGAAGCAGTCTGGTCTATTAGTGGAATATAATCTACTTTGGTATCAGAAGCCGCTAATCCTTATTTGACACTTTTTAAAACGTTAAAATCTTGCTCTTGCTGAAGTATTCATATTGTTAATGTTCTTCAACTTTTTGGTTGTTTTATTTTAATTCTCACTTCACAAAATATTTTCACAAAATAATACAAAAAATAACACAAAAACAATGGTTTCGATGTCAACAGTTTTAGAAATTGATTTCAACTGAATGTTACATGTGCAAGAATCTACATGCATTTTTATGATCATGTACCATACTAGAGCAGCGATAGCCTGCAAAAATATTCTGATGCATGGACAATATCGACAAAGGACAGCCTAAGGGCACGTTTATAGTGGCGACTTGTTGCTTTGCCGATCCAAGCTGAAACTCAAAATCGCATGGGAGCAATAGACAATGCAAGTCATGCATCTCTTTTGCCCCAATGAATTTTTGAGTTTCAGCTCGGTTCGGTCGTAAGTCGGCACTATAAACGCGCCCTAAGACAGTTATTGCCAAAAAATATAAAAAATATTTTTGCAAATATATATTTGAAATATTTTAAAGATTACAATTCAGCATTTATACGGTTTTTTTTTCTATATAAATTATGAGAAGGTAGCCGGGTACTTCGTCACTCTAATGAAGGTGTGTTTTTTGTCACTCGCATAAGGGTTAAGAAAGAATTTATTGGCATATCACAAAACTGATTTTTGGGAATGTTTATACAAAAAATTTAAAAATTTAAAAAATTCAGTAGGCATGAAAAACATAGTTCATATAAGCAAGCAAAAATAAAAAAATAAATCTTTTAAGTGAAGCATAGTAGGACAAAACTGCAGTGTTCCAACCAAATTTTCGTATGATTTGATGTAGCAAAAAATTTTATCTTTTTTAAATGCTTGTTTTCTATTAATCTATCTGTCAAATCTACTATTCAAATTCTCATATTGAAAAAGTTGATTGTTACTCAAAACAAAGTATGTCGATTCATATGATTTTTAACTTCAAAAGAATCAATTTTTTAAAAATTATTTCTAAAAAACAAAAATGCTTTAAATGCATTAGCTAAAAAGAAATGCGATTTTTTCAAAAAATTTTCTAACATATAAAGATTTTTAAATTCGCTCTAAAATAATTAAAATAGTTCTTAATATTTTCAATCAAAAATAAATAAAGCCACAAAAATCTTAAAAATAAATAATGGTAAGCCTGTGGAATTTTTTTAATTTTTCTAGCCATTTTGATATTTTCTAATTAAATGTTTTTCTTAAATTTAAAAATGCTATATAATAATAGTTTCAAAAATTATTCTCTCAAATTATATAAGTATTATAATAATAGCTGACTAAATTTTTATTAAACATTTCAAATTAAACATTTTCAGACCTTGGCATTAGCGTGATTAGCCTTTTTTTCTAATTTACAAAGTAATTGCTATATATATTTTTTTAATCTGAGAAACAGGACTATTTGTATTTAATACAAAAGAATACTAGAAAAAAGGAATTTTATGAAAAAATTTAATGCTGCGCGCTTTGAGCGTTTAAACACCAATTTTATAAAGAATTTTTTATTTTTTCCCTTTTGTTTAAAACAAATAAAGAATCGGGAAAAACCGCTGTTGTTGTCACGTTTTTTATGAAAGCCAAGCATAAATGCTTAACGATTAGGTTTCAGAGGTTGAATGAAAGTGTCGAATGACTTCAGCTGAAAGAATATTTTTTATTATTATTATAATTTTAAACTAAAATTTTTTATTATTTTAGTTTTTCATAGGAAGTAAAAAAGAATCTGAAAAAAAATTCACGTTAAACAGGAAAAAAATTCAATAAATTTTGTATTTTCAAAATGGGCATGAAAATTTGTTCTCATTTCCTTAATTATTTTGTTTTAACAAGAACCATTTTTTTATTAATTTGAAGTCCCTTCTTCAGCACTCAGCCAGTAGAATGTAAAAATATGATCAATCTCTACCCAAGCGCTGACACTAAATCTTACCCTCATGAAAAAATTTTCCATTCGAAATAGTCACAAAGGCGGAAATGCTCCAAATTGACTCTGAACAGAAATGCATCAGATACAAAAGTATTCATGCACTTCATACAAAACTAAAAACATAAGCAAACAATCAACAGCAACAGAAACGACGTCGACAAATGCTCCCTCAACTCGTATAATGATGCTTTTTGGCATCATGAGAGAAGATTTACTTTACTTGCAAACTGAACGAGCTGTGCTGCTTCACCTACACTCGTGCATAGTTGACAGCTTTATAAAATTAAGAGTGCACTTTCGACGGCATTTTTAACGGCACGTTGATACCTTGAGTTGAATTTAGTTGAGCTTCACAAAAGTCAAACAATGTAAAGCTAAGAAAAACATAGAAGCTCTTCAAAACTTCTCTGCTAAAGTTGAATAGAATGCATTCCGACGCGTTCTTTTGAGCTTAAGATGATGATACTTGAGTTAGTGTGGCGCAAGATGTGTAAATCTTCATGATTTATCATCATCCCTCGCATAAAGTTTTACAAAGGATGCGTGCTACTCTCAATTGAAATGTTTCCGTTCATTCCGTTGAATTTGTATCACGTACGGATAGGTCAAAAGCCTCTTAAGCCTTGGATTTTCATTAAGCTTGCATGTTAACCGGGTATTTATAGAGTGTATAACGATAGTGATAGTGAGGATGAGTTGTGAAGTGTAAAGATAGAAGTGGCATTGAATTTTATTTTGTGCACAGCTCTTTAAAAACTTAAGGTTCTCTGAAATCCACCAAATATCTAGAAGGCTTGTTTGTTGTGAAAATAAAACATTCACACATAGAAGTTTTATAAAATAGGGCTATGTTTGAATTATGAAAATTATACTTAATCAGCATCGAAAGTGTTTTAACACCTCTGCAAGGAATTTCTTTTTTGCCTTGCGACAAATTGCTCTTCTGATTATTACTTAAAAAATTAGCAAAAACTTTAATTAAACGTGCTCATTAAATGTGCAAAACGTTGTTCCTGAAATTTTTATTTTATTTTTAAAGGAAATATATCTATGTGCTGATAGTGTTTCCGTTGTTTGCTGCAATGTGCCAGATTGGGGAAACAACTGGATCTGGGAATGATTTTGTAAAGTAATGCTTCTTTAAAGCTAAATTTAGGGAAAACACAAATTTTAGCTTCATCAGATTTGTGATTTTCTTGGGTTTTGTTGACTTTTGCCTTTGAAAAACTGGTCAGAATTCTCATGATTTTACAATATTTTCTAGGTATCGTAAGCAAATTTCGGATTCGGTGCATTCTTTTTAAAAGATTTTGTGCTCGATTTGAACTAAAACCTGCTCAATCAATGTTTAATGTTTAGATATCATATTTGAAGCATATTATTTCTTAAATCTGGCTTTTATGTGTAATATTGGAGAAAAAAATTTAGCATATTAGTGGCGCTTTTTCAAAAGATAAGTTAACCCAGATTTGAGTTTCTTCAGATAAATGGTACTGTCCTCTAATTTTTTTAAAAGGATGGTCTGCAATGCCGATGGCCTGAATTCTTGTGGTTTAGAAATATTTTGTGGGTGGTGAAGATAAGTTTAAAAAATTTATGGGTAAAAAGTAGGACTGTGCTTTCTTAAAAAAGATATCATACCGGATTTAAAATAAAACCTAGCAGGAGCAAGCAATGTTGAATTCTTAGTAGAGCTAAGGAAGATTTATATTTTTCGATTTGGTGGGGGGGGGGGGGAGGAATATATGGATGCTTTTACGATTTAAAAAAGATACGAGTTTTGGAACTAATTTTTCTGTTTCTAGTATTTATTTCTTATATCAGATTTTATTTTTTATTTCTTGGACTTCGATGATTAAACATTTATTGCTTCATTCACATAGCTTAAGCAAAATTAAGTATAAGACAATTAAGGCTTTATATTTCCCGGAGAGTAATATAGAAAAACTAGTGAAATAAATTAATATAACATATATTTATTAACCCAATAATACTTAATGATTCTGGTAGAACCCGTTTAGTTTCATTTTTAAAATTTTCAGTATCAGTTTGTATTAATCTAGATTAATCTAGACGAAAAAATCTGAAGTTTAAAAAAAATGCAAAGGTTTTTCATTCAAAAGAACTCATTTCTGTAAAAAGAGAAATAAAAAAAAATAAAAAATAGAAAAATGGCATATGGGCATTTCCAAACTGGCGTTTTGGACGTTTTGTACGAAGAAGTATTGAAAAAAAAGAATAAACATGTCTCATTTTTAAAAAGGCTTTTTTTTTATTTGCGTAGTAATTAAATAGCACTATATTAGTAAAAACAATGACAGCAATCGACCCTAAGGATTTTAAGATACAAGCAAAAATATGTGCTGGCGTTACTTTACAAAAAACGGAAGTGATTTTTGAGTTAGACTAAAAAGTTTGCAAAAATTTCTGAATTGGGCAAGACTTTTTGTATATAACTCTTTTTAAAAGAGCTTAAAATATTATGCGTTTTTTTCAAGTGATCAAAGATAAAAATCTTCTCTGGTTTCTTTTTATTAGGCTTTTTGATCTGGCGTTACGTTACTTAAATTTCTATTGTATTTAGTAATTAAAAAACAAATTTAATATATTGTCCTTATTTTGCCTTCCTTTTTTACTAAAACAAAAAAGTTCACGAAACAATTACTAAACCTTTACGAAAAAGAAAAACTACATTTGTGAAACAGTGCAGACGATTTGATCATCATGGTTTATGAATTTATGCATAATTTGCCAAAAATTAATAAAACTAAAAATGTTCTGTTAATAATATCATAAAATAATAAGTTTTTAATAGGTTTTAATTTTTTCGTCACGGCAGACTTTTCTACGGAAATGCACTAATTAAAAATTTTCAGTTCATAGCGTTTTTTTCAACTTCAACCTACTGCACTTTTTTAATTATATGTTTTTTCTTAATGTTTATAAAAAAAAATAATTAACATTTGTCACTAACAAGTCACTATAACTAACGAGTAGCATTTGTCGCTTTTCGTTGAAATACAGCACGAACAGATGCGAGAAAATAAACAAAAAGGCTTCAAATATCAATTTTACAACTTTTTTAGAAAACTCATACTTTTGGCTTTCTCACACTGTTGGAAACAAAAGCCTTACAGTGACTGCGGATTTTGGGGGAATTTGCAAAAAATGCTTTCATCGCGTATGATGGATATAGCATAATACATGGCCATTAATGGGTTAAAGAAGTGAAAATGAAATAAACTGAAAATGAGTTAATTGCATAAAATAAATTGTCCACTGTTTTTATTAAAAAACAGAATTTATGGTTGTATAAATATTACGTACAATATCAAGAAACGTAAACTATTCGCACTTTAAGAAAATATTTGAGAATGGCGCATCGAAGCTACACTGTCAATGTCAAAACATTGGTGATGCCTGTGGAAAATATCGCAGAAAAGTTCGAGTCCCACATTAGAAGAGGTCTCACTTTAGACAACTCTCAATTATTATGAATTTTTACTTAATTTTCTACTAATAAATGCCATTATTTTTCTTTAATTCAATAATTTCGTTCATCAGTTGTTTAAAAAGGTAGTAAGCTAACCTTCAAAACATAGTAATATTTAAGGTTTTTTGAAATTCAAAGATTTGAAAAAAATTAAAAAAGTTGGACTTCGGGTCAACCAAAACGACCTAAACGGTCTTCAATTGTTCTGATATCTTGAAATTCGAGTTCGTTCGAACAAGATTAGTCTAAAAAATTAGATCAGCAAAGGTCTGCACAGATATTCACTTGATATAATAAACATCTCCTTTTTTCACATAGCTCACAATAGCAAAAGCATAAATTCGAACTTAAAATCCGTAATATTGTGTTTCTCAATTCCAATATGTTGCATTTCCAACTTTACAAGTATTAAAAAAAACAAGAAAATTCATAAAACATCCATTTAATTCTCAGAGCTATTTTCAGCCACCATTCGTGTGTATGTGCATGTGTTAATGTAGTGAATAATTGCTTTGTGCCAATTATTTACATTGATGACAGTAAATAGCAAATTAAACGTGACTTACATGCTGCAAGTGCGGCTAATAATGATTAAGTGGTTCTGATGATGCTTCCGCCAATTAAAGAGCAAAGCGTACATAATAAATGTCATAACTACATTACGATGCATTACATAATATGTAAAAGAAAAATGCATGCAGACAAGAAGATAAGCCGACATTCTGCTACAAACACACGAACACACAAAGCAGGCACTACCGGAGGCCACCTTTTATGACGGCTTGTTGCACAACCACAAGCATACGAACACACACATCACAGACGCAAAAAACCGTTGCTGCCAGTATTTTGCAACTCCCACTAATACCAACATCTGGCCAACCGCTGCTGTGGTCTTTTGTCTACGACTCTCGATTGCTGTTCATAGATCATTCTCAATGATGCGGCTCTTGAGCTTGGCAGACC